>VDFB02201166.1:0-13166 GCA_007258455.2 Sequoia sempervirens | reverse complement strand
CACTCTCCCCTTTTTCCCCTCCTCCCCTCTCACTTCCCCCTCTCTCTCTTTCAAGTCTCTCCCTCCTACCCTCTCTCCCCCTCTCAATTCTCTCTCTCCCTCTCACTCACTCTCTCTCTCTCTCTCTCTCTTACCCAACCTCCACCTAATTATTGTAAAGTTATGCATGCACAAATCAGATATCTGATTTGAATCGGATATCTGATTTGAAACACTAAAATTGTGTCATTAGGGAGCATTAAAAAATTGCTTTATTTTCAAAGTTCTACATATCAGATATCGGATTTGTTCGGATATCCAATTTTTGGGCCATAGGAAAACCCCATATGGCCTCTTTTTTGCATTCCAATGGACCCTACATTCTTTTTGCAGGCTTTGCAGGCAACAAACACGTGGTTTCAGAGAGGAAGGGACAAAGATCAACTTTTTGGAGCATCTTCCACTCAAATTTGTCATAAACTATGATTTTTTAGCATCTTTTATGAGGTATAATGGGGAGTAGTAGTCGTCGGAAGTATAAACATAAGAGAAACCTTACAAAAGAACAAATTGAAGCATATAGACAAAAAGATAAAGGTCATAGGAAGGGAAGACAAGGTATGTTAAATATTGGCGAATCTGAGTCCTTTGGTCTTTCTAGTGAAGAGGAAATTCAATATGTAGAAGGTGAAAATGTTGAACATGATATTGAAATTGGGAATTAAAATGTTAAAATTGATACTCAAAATATTCAAGTTGAAAATGTTGGAATTGAAGATGTTGAACATGATAATCAAATTGGGAATGAAAATATTGAAATTGATAATGAAAATGTTCAAGGTAAAAATGTTGGATTTGAAGATGTTGAATATGGTGCTGAAATTGGGAATGAAATTATTCAAATTGAAGGTGAAAATGTTGGAAATGAAGATGTTGAACATAATATTGAATCATGTAAATTATGTTTCACCAAATTACATGAGAAAATGAAGAACCTTAGTAGCTAGAAAGACATATTCCAAACTCAGCACCTTCAAAACCCCTAAATGTATTAATTGAAATTGATGAGAACATTATAAACAATTTTGAAGGAAAGAGGTCAACACGAACCATTCAGTTGTGGGCTAGAAGACTTTTCATACAATATTTTAGTGATAAGACATTGACCAAGTAATGCCAAATTTTTGTACAATTATAAAGATGCAAAAGATGAGACCTTTGCTTGCCAAATTGAAGATTTGTGTGCACAAGAAGACTGAAAAAAATGATATTATTGTCAAAAATCTTTTTAATGCTCTCAAGTCTATTGGAAAAACTAACAAGAAAAAAGATAAGAGAGCTGCTCAGAGAGTCATTACAACTACCCTAGTATGCCATCAATTGAAAAAGGCTCGCTTTATGAGACAAACTTGTATTGATTTTGACATAAATAGTAAAACTTTGGATAGAGCACTTGCAAGAAGAGAAATAATAGATGATCCTCTTCAAAATGATACATGGGCTTTTTCCAGGAGGCTTCCACGTGTTGATAAGAAGCTAACTGATAATGTAAAACAAGTAATTCAACAATTTTGGCATGATAACTCTAGAGTATCACCTAAATGCAGATGTTTTAAAGTTAAGAATTGGGAAATCACATCAGCATTAACCACATCCTAAACATTTCTTGAATCAAGCCAAAACAATGTGCTTTTTGTCTAAAAATTATTGAAACGCATCCAAATATGGAAATCCTACAAAAGACTTCAAAGGTTTGAAGCCATTTTATTGTATGCCTCTAAAATTTGTGTAATAATTTAAGGTAAATACCACGGAGTTTTCAATGTACCATGAACTATTATGCTATATCCATTCTACTTTGCATACTCATGAAATTTTGTAGGAGTGTGGTGCAATGCATCTTTTGGAATCATCAAGGGACTTGCTAGATCTATTTTTATGTTCTAGAAATGATGGTTGCTTTTTCTATAGAAATGATTTTTTAAATGCGAAGTGCTCACAATGTGGTGGCTTTGTCAAAAGCTCTGTTCAATGTTTCATGAGGTCTCCGAACATGAATTTGGAAAGAAGCTTGTTGAGAAAAAAGAGATATGAGATAGTCAAATATACTTTGTAGAGTGGAGGTGAAGGGTCTAGATGTGAGTGTGTTTCAAAAGAATGCAGTGTTGCTGATTTTATTTCAAATTTTAAGGACAATCTCTTCTACAAGTATGCAAGGCATAGTCATAGGTCTCAATGGTTGAATCAACAATTTAGAATGTGTAAGGACTCTTTTCCGATTGGCACTATTATATCATTGGTTGATTTTGCAGAAAACTACACATTGCAACCACAAAACAAGGTGCAATCTCAGTATTACAATTCCATTCAAATTGCTATATTTTTCCACATAACATTTAGACATGAACTTGATAGTACAAAGGAGGATCGAAAGATAATAAGAGAGTATCATTTTTATATGAGTGATGATAGATCTTGAGAATTTTTTTGAGTTCTTGCAGGAGCATGATATAGCAATGGGCCAACATCTCATTTGGTCAAATAACTACACAAGTCAATTCAAGAATGCTCGTATGTTTTATTGGTTAAGTAGAATGCATGTAGAGAGGGGTGTACCTCATATTTGGAGTTTTTTTGAAGCTGGGCATGGGAAAGGGGAGCACGATGGAGCAGGTGCATATGTAAAAAGAGCTCTAATTAAGGAGCAATTGAAGATTTTAGGAGAAAAATTTTGTGATGTACATTCTATTGTTGATTGGTGTAGTTCAGCATTGTCACAGGGAGGGACACTTGATTTAATAGTGTGCAGATGCTTTTGGTTAGTTGAGGAGGGTACAGTGGGAGGCAGATTGGATTGTCATACAATCAAAGATCCTTCAAATATGCATTCATTTCAAAGCTCAAATGCAAGCACATGGACCATTTGGACATGAGATTTGGCTTGTTTTTGTCAGAGTTGTATTCAATGCAAGTGGGATCAATGCGAGTCAAGTGAGTGGGTGGATACATGGGTTCCATAGTATCTAACTCCATTATCTCAAACAATATCCATGAGAAATAACATAATGGAAAGTTCAGTTGATTACGATTGACTTTCAGATCTACTACAGCCAGGACATGTTTTGGCAGTTGTTGCACCATAGGGGAATGAAGAGAGATCATACTATTGGTTGGATCGATGTTTGTAGGTAAAGCATAAGCTAACACAACTGATGGAAGATGATGATGGGTTCATGTATCCTACAAGTTTAGTTGTGGTTGCAGGAACTTGGTTGCAAACATATATGGTTAGAAAGAATGGCATACCTGCATTTGAAGACTATGAGGAACAAAAAACCATTCTCATGCATTCGCACCTTGTTATAGCAACAAATGTTAAATTGTTCAAGCATCATGCTAGACCAAAGACAAAACAACTATGGACAATTAGTAATGTTGATCATGAAGCAATATTGGATACTCTTAAGCAAAGAGATGACCCTTCAGGCACACTTGAATAGCATTTTCAAGAATGGAAGGTACAATGCTTAGGTTCATTATGGTTAAGTTCATTATAATTTAATATAGATTTGTTAGTCTAACCATCTTTCTATTGTGACAATATAGATTTCTCTCATTTGACAATTTTGCAATATTTTGGCACGATTGATCATGGACCTCCACAATAGCTACCATCCTTCTGAGAGGTAATGCGAAGATTATAGTAATATAGATTGGTTATTCTAACCATCTTTTATAGTTTGTATTACTAATTCATCATCATTCAGGTTGTTTAGATTAATATAGACTTGTTAATCTAAGCATCTTTTCTATTGTGAAAATATAGATTTATCATTTGATAACTTTTGCGATATTTTTGGCATAATTGATCATGGACTTGTTGCAACAATATGAAGATCTGATCATTTCAGAGAGGTATGTGAAAGATTACGAATATAGATTGGTTATTCTAAGCATTTTTATAGTTTCATTACCAATTCAATGATCTCGTGTTATTTTAGATTAATATAGATTTGTTAGGTCTAACCATATTTTCTATTGTGACAATATAGATTTCTCATTTGACAAATTTTGTGATATTTTGGCACGATTGATCATGGACCTACTGCAACAATAGCCAGCTTTGATCCTTTCAGAGAGGTATGCGAAAGATTACAGTAATATAGATTGGTTATTCTAAGCATCTTTTATTCTAAGCATCTTTTCTATTGTATGTAGTTTAACTGCTAGCTTGATGGTTTGTACAGGTGCTTGTCAGTCCAGAACATGAACATACTACTCTTGTGGAAGATTGTGCCCTGAATGCCTCCAATAGGAAAATTTTGTAAAATTTCAATTTTGAAATGTGAAATAATGTAAGAAGGCCATAACTGTGTATTGAGACAATTCTATAGTAACTTGTAATTAATCGAGCTACAACCGGAGGTTTTCTTCCTTGTTCTTTCCTACCAGTATGCTCGTTTGAACCAGGTTTTGTAATATCTCCTATTTATATATAATAAATTACAGTGGCTTGCCACTTTTTCCCAAAAAAATTAAAAAAGTCATGTGAAGGTTATTTCCAATGTAATTGAGTCTTTGATCTAGCAAAGTGGAAACATAGTATTTGGGTGTGCATAATGTTCAAGCTGATTGAGTAAGAGTTTTCTGATGCATGAGCCAGGTGGCTTTAAACAACACAATTACAATTAAAGATGACGTTGTTATAACTTGCACAAGCTTGATCCAACCTTTTAGCACTTACAATTACAATTACAACACAATCTTGCTACCTTTTAGCACTTTCAACTCGTAAGGGAAATCGTCGGTCCAATGTAGCTTAGAGTGATTCGGAGTATTTGGGTGCAAAAGAGGATCATCCTCGCATAAACATACCCATACGCATTTGCTGGAACAGTCCATTTTATCGCATTTAGTTGCAAAATGAAAAGTTGCACCACTTTGCAACTTTACACCGCTATATCCGGCAACTTTTCCTCCACTCAAAAGTCATCACTATAGGAAAACACCTCCAGATAGCAAAACCAAGAGAATTTTTTTGTAGATGGTTCCAACATGATCCCCAGAAATTGACAGAGTCCAGATGCCCCATGGTCTCCAAGAAATAGCCCTTCAAATATTGTTTCCTTTTAGCACTTTGGACTCTTAAGGGAAATCGTTGGTCCAATGTAGCTCGGAGTGATTCAGCATATTTGGGTGCAAAAGAGGACTATCCCTAGCATAAAGGTACCCATACGGACGTGTTGGAATAGTCCGCTTACGACGAAGCTATGGAATGAAAGTTACACCACTTTTGCAACTTTAATCGCTTGCATCCGCAACTTTTCCCCTCCACCTAAAAAGTCATCACCACAGAAAAACACCTCCTCGAGATAGCAAAAACCGAGAGGTTTTTGTAGATGGTCCCAACATGATCCTACAGCCTCCGACACTCGAGATTCTCAGATGCCCTAATGGTCTCTCGAAATAGCTCCTTCAAATATTAAGTACTCTTTAGCACTTTGACTCTTAAGGGAAATCACGTCCAATGTAGCCTTGAGTGATTCAATGTATTTTGGCAAAAGAGACCATCCCTACATTAAAATAACCACACAAATGTGTTGGAACATTTCATTGGTCGCATAAGTTAGTAGAATGAAAGTTGCACCACTTTGCAACTTTAATCGCTATATCCGCAACTTTTACCTCCACTGAAAAGTCATCACCATAGGAAAATGCCTCCGAGATAGCAAAAAATGAGAGAGGTTTTTGTAGATGGTCCCAATATGATCTCGTATCCTCTGACGGAGAGTTTGTATGCCCCACGGTCTCTAAGAAATAGCCCTTAAAATATTGCTGCCTTTTAGCACTTTGGACTCTTAAGGGAAATCACCGGTCCAATGTAGCTCGGAGTGATTCGGCATATTTGGGTGCAAAAGAGGACCATCCCTAGTGTAAACGTACCCATACGGACGTGTTGGAACAGTCCATTTGGTCGTACAAGTTGTGGAATGAAAGTTGCACCACTTTGCAACTTTACACTGCTTGCATCTGGCAACTTTTCCCTCCACTGAAAAGTCATCACCACAAGAAAACACCTCGGAGATAGAAAAAACCGAGAGAGGTTTTTGTAGATGGTCCTAACACAATCACATATCCTTCAACGAAGAATCTGTATACCTCACGGTCTCCGAGAAATAGCCCTTCAAAAATTGTTTCCTTTTAGCACTTTGGACTCTTAAGGGAAACTAGTGGGCAACAGAGTTAACTTCTTCACAAACTTGGTTTGAAGTAATTTCATTCTTTTTTGTGCATTTGAGAGACATTTTGACTAGAGGTCGGTCTATGATCCTTGTTCTATGATATTACAAAAAGGTATTGTGGACCTATATTAAGCTACCACTCTCAATATCATACAAATTGAACCCTGGCATCAATAGACTCTGTATATCAAGCTACCACAATTCTGTTGATGTTAGTAGCTTCGTCAATCTCTTCCAGCCATTCCAGCACATGGCAGAGCTTGGAAAAGAGAGAAGGAAGTCCGCTAGCAAAGAGGAGAGTAGAGTCCGCTTCAAGAGTAAAACATGGCACTTGCTAAGACTAAGCCCGCCCAGCCATACAAAAGTGGCATACAATATAGCCAAGTCCGCTCCAAGGAAATAATCAATGGCTTGGTATAAAGCAAAGTCCACTAGCAATACATAAAGGAAATTATGCTCTTGTTTCTTGGCACAAACACTCAGCAAAGCCCGCCCATGTTAAGAAAGGTATGTGTCAAACATGATTGAAGTCCGCCACATGTCTTGGCCATGAAACTTGACAAGGTCTATGCTTACCAAAGAGTGACATGGCATAAAAGATGGAATCTTGCCAAATCCGCTTCAAGAGGATAATGAGTGTCTGCACTTAGAAGAATATGAACATGGAAAGTGAATGAGTGAAGTCCGCTCAGCATGTTAAGTCTAAAATGGCAAGAGAAAAGAGGAAGTTTGCCAGCCTTAAAGTGAAATTGAGCTCACCCCTCATTTGTAAAGGGTGGAGATAGTGTATAAAATTATTGTGATGGACTATTTCTGATAATAAAAGCTCTTATGCATGATTTGATTTGAACCACTTTTATTGTCAAATAGTGTGCATGGTTGCATAACTTCTTCCACCATAGATTGGAGATAGATTAGAATTAGATTACACTTGGAATAAATTTGCTTTGAAAGTTTGTTATATGAATGCAAGATTTGATAAGCATTGATTTATGGTGGAACTTTTACTCATACTTTCTTTGAACGGATGATTTTTGTTCAATGCGTAAAGTTAGCCTGAGCTTACTCTGTGGATTCTTAACTTCTGTCTGGATAAATATTGTTCGATTGGAAGGTAGTTATTCATGATATGAAAACCATAAGCACATTTCCTTGAAGATTGCAATGGCTTTGCGTAGTTGGCGCAATTCCTGCGTGGTGAAACAAAGTTTGGTTTCGTTTCACCAAGTCAATACCGTCTCTTGAATTCTTAGAAAGTAGATTAGAACTTCTGACCCCTTGTCTCCTTTTTCAGTTTGTTTGATCTGCAACCCAAATAAAAGAGCTTCATTGTCCATACCTTCATTGTGAATTAAAAAAATCCAGCGTAAGTCCCCTTGTGATTACTAGCAAATCACAACACCCATTGAGCTTACCACACGTCAAGAGCTGACATAAGAAACCTTAGAATCGCCATATGATCTTCTCGCAATCTTAGCATAGGGGGTGGTTTTTCAAGAGAGGATAGGGTGTCTCTGGGCATTTTTATTCTGATGTACGAGTGTGTCATAAAACACGCATCAACAAGTTAAAGATAAGGATTTGAAAATGCTTGCCCTCAACGGTTTGCCATTGTCTTGGGAGTCCTATATTCAAGGAATTAGTGCAAGGTCCAAACTCCCGAAGTTCGATTGTTTGAGGGCCGATTGCATTCATTATGCATCAAGATTGATGGTTAGAAGTGTTGGCCAAAATTCTACTAATGAAGAGATTCATGTTCTTGCCGCCCAACCTTCAAAGAAGAAAGGAGGAAGTGGAAAGAATGGATTCTTCAAGAGGAATTGAGACAAAGGAAATTATGTTGCTCCCCCTTCCAAGAAGAAGTGAGACTTGTCCAAGATTCAATGCTTTAGGTGTGATAAGTTTGGTCACTTTTCCAAACATTGTTCAGATAGACCTAAGCATCAATCCTTCGTTGCAGATGTAGATGATGTTTCTCCATAGAAGAATGAATATTTGTTTTGCTCAGCATTGTCAAGCAATGTACCCACTGACACCAACACTTGGCTGATCGACAGTGGTTTTCTCAAAAAGAGGGAGTTGATTATGAAGAAACATTTGCTCTTGTTGCTCGTTACACTTCTATCAGAACTATCATTGCCCTTGCTGCATCAAGAGGATGGAAGATTCATCAAATGACGTGAAGACAACTTTTCTCAATGGCACGATTGAGGAAGAAGTTTACGTCGAGCAACCTGATGGTTTTGAGGTTCATGGGAAGGATTCACATGTGTGTAAGTTGAAGAAGGCCTGGTATGGTCTTAAGCAGGCTCCTCGTGCATGGTACGAAAGGATTGATCGGTACCTGTCTAGTTTGGGCTTCTTGAAGAATGATGTTGATTCAAATATCTACTTCAAGGTAATCAATGGTGATGCATTAATATTGGTACTAATTCATGCTTCTAGGCTATATATATATTATTTTTACATGTTTTCTCCATTTTTTGGCCCCTACACTACAAGTAAATGGTTGCATAGTGTGTGGAATGAGGAGGCAACAGGCCTGTAATTGAAATCTTTTCATCTATCAGCATCTAGTTGTTACTTATGCAATGTGAAGTAATGCTTTGAGTTTGAAAGATGTGCAATGAAATGTAATCAATAATATGAATATATTTTTAATTATTAGTTATGTAATGTGAAGTAATTACATAACTGCTTAGGTTGACTTTGTAAAAACTATATTGTAATTGAAATTTTTCATCTATCAAGATCTAGTTGTTACTTATGCAATGTGAAGTAATGCTTTGAGTTTGAAAGATGCAATGTAAATGTAATCAGCAATATGAATAAACTACATAATATAACCATTATTTTATGCTATTGTGACATCAAGATATTTAACCATTGCTCACTTGATTAAATTTTCAAAGAGTTTAATTATGCACATGAGGAGGCAATTAAATTTCGATTGTCAACTTCTATATATCAAATTATCCAATAATCAAGTGTATGTCCACATACAAAAATGGCATCAACACCAACTCAAACAAAATTTTACAATATGTGGCATATGCCATCTCGGTATCTATTCAATATTTACATGCCAAAATGTCTATCTCATCATAAACTACTGGTGGATCATCAAAATGGAGCCTTCTTTGAAGCACTCATGCCTCAAGGTAGTCAAGACAAGAAAAAGTCAAACCACAATTGAGATTAGTTATACTTATATAATTTAAAAAATTGAATAATTAACATCAAAATCAATATACATTAAATTATAATTGAACTCTAAAATTGTAATCTTGATTACCTAAAATATCTGTCTCTTCAAAGGGTCAGTAGTCCTAGAATATGCCCCTCTCAAAGAACCTACCAAACCATCTTTTGTAATTTCAATCTATATAGGTGAACAAAAACATAAAACTGATCCAAGTTAGCATACAATTGTCAATAATAGGAACATATAAATACCAAACACAAAATAAAATGAACACATACTTCTTTAGGTTGATCTTTTTCTTTATCTCCTTTAGGTTTTTCGACACCTCCTCCTTGAGGTGCTTCAACACCTACTCCTTCAAGTGTTCCAATACGTACTACTTCGGGCATTGTGGCACTTGTCAACAAGGATGTATAGCTCATAATTCCCTACACATAAAAATGACAAGTACATATGAAACTACCAATCTATGTCTATGTATGTATAATCAATATAAGATCTTAAAATTCTTAATTCAATCAAATTTGAGTTCAATTACCTTCCCCTTATCCAACATTGCACTTCCATAATCTGGACAAGGCTGCACCTCGCTCACACTAGGTATTTCCTACAAGAGGAAAATAAGATAAACATATAAGTCATTATATAATTTCATTAATGACAATTCAAATGACAAGAAAGTATATAATAAATAAATGTAAATGCGTGAGTGCAAAAATATGTACTGTGTGCATGTCGAGGCCAAATGAAATGGCCCTCAAGATGCTATCCGTCACTTGTGTTAGCTCCACCTCAGACATCAACTGTTAAATAGACCATGTAAATAAATATTAGTACATTATACTATCTCTTATTAATATTCATTTAAAAACAAATGCAAGTTATGAATTCACAACTTAAATTTTACATGTTTCACTATTCCAATGTCCCCCTCTCTAGTAGGAGAGGACTATGTATGGTGTGCTCCACTCCCCTGCATCTAATTTATAATGTCCACATCATGGAAGTCATAATTGGAAGTGTCCAAGGGATGCTTGGTAAGCTATACAAGAGGACCCAAGCATATCTGGCGGCACATGGAGCAAGTATGTGGTACACAAATATTTGGACCTGACAAGGATGATGCAGTAGCACTCAAGCCATCACCAACATCACTAGAATGTGGCTGAGCTACTACAGAAGCATGCAAAACCAAAAGACCACTCAAAGAGTGAATAGTGTGGACAGTCTGTGTGGCTGCATCCTGCATAATATCTAGATGGTATACTGAAGGTGGCGGAGGAAGGGGAGGAGGGGGAACATATGGGCAGGGTATTACTCTAACTGCCCCTGATCTATCCTGGGGCATACCTCCACCAATGCCCCTCGAAGGGCTTAATAGTCAAAGTAATTGACATGATGCCCTAACACAAACTTCAAAGATATAATTTTTATAAAGTAAAATGGTATACGCTAATTATTGTTCGTGGTTTTAAAACCACACCAAACGATCCCAAAAGTTTTATGCAATGTCTTATGAGTACCTATTCTATAGGAAAGTTTCGTTTATTAACATTAACTGGAAAACCAAAGGCAGGGTTAACAACAAGGAGGCTATTTGGGCTTTGTTATTCTCAGATCTTTCATATCATCATAGGACAATCCACATGCATAATATTCTCTCATGTCTTCTCGCCACGAATGAAAGGCATTATGTTGCGAGGAGAGGGTTTCTATGTTTTTAATTATTTCTTTCATTATGTTTGACATCTCAAATAATCGAGGGACTCTCGTATAATCTTCAGAAATGCCCCTTAATTGTTGCAATTTTTCACAAATTAATTCTTCAATTGATGGATGTGGAGGTGGTGGAGCATTTGGCATTTGTGCATTTTCATTGTCAGCAGCCATAATGCCTGATTAAAGTTAAAAACAAATTAATCTAATTAAAATTAGACAATATAAATGAAAATATTATAAAAATACCCTAGTTTTTAAAAAAATCCAACCAAAACCCTAGTTTTTAACAAAAATCTATAAAATTCTCTAATTTTTAATCCAAATACATAAAAAACACTATTTTTAAATCAAAATCCATTACAAACATTCAATTTTCATCAAAATCCATTACAAACTTTCAATTTTCTTCAAAATCCATACTAAACTCAATTTTTTCATAAAAAATCTATCAAAAACCCTATTTTGAAAAAAATCTATAAAAAATTAACTAAAATTACACAAATCTAATTGAAAATTTGATTAGAGCAAAGAAAAACCAAGAATCTAACCTTTTGAAGATGGATTTGCACGAAATCAGATATCTGATTTGTGGAATGAAGTTTTCACTATACGCTCGTGGTTAAACAAATGTGAAATGAGTTTTAATCAGGCCGAAATGAAATATATATCTGTGTGTTGCAAATCAAATATCTAATTTGGATCGAATATCCGATTTGGATCGGATATCTAATCCAAATCAGATATCTGATATGGAAATATAGGTTTGGGCTTTGCTTCGGTAGTGTGTACTGACACCCAAGCCACATAAAGTCAACTCGGCATTTTCGCATTTTTGAGTTGATGAAACACGTACTTTTTTCTCCATTGCCACTTTTTGGCATACCATGATCCTGCACATACCCAGGGTTTGTTGCTTTGGAATTGATATAACATCCCACAAGGTGCCTTCTTCAATTGCTCCACCATGTTAAGCATCCTGACAGTTTGGGTCTTTGGTTTAAACAATGGTATCTCTTTTGTCTTCGGGAGAAAAAAATTCCATCGGGGCCAGACTTTGTACTTTATTCACCTCCTTTGGTTTTGAGGGCTAATTATGTGGTCGTAAACTAGGTCGGACAATGGGTGGCAAGGCCTACTTCTCTAGGGGAGACAATTGGCGTGTTTGTGGATGTGGCAAAGCTTGTTGTACATATTCTCCTATGAGCCTTCTTTTTTATCTTATATTGTAATTTGACTATACTTGCAAAATTTCAGTCGTCAAAGCTTCATTTGCAAATACAGCCTCGTCTTCCTTCAACCATGAGAAAAGAGCTTGGTTAGGTGCAATGTCCAACTCTTTTTCAAGGGACATCCCTTGCATCTGTGCCCTAAGATAAGCATTCTCCATTTTGGGTGACTCGTATTCACCCGCATTCGGAAACATACCCTTACTCCACTTTTCAGCCACCTTTTGCTACATATTTCCCCTTGGACAATTTCAGGGCTTATGGCTATCATTGCATGGGAAGCACCAAACATTTCATCCTCTACAAATTGTTTATCCACCGGACTATCTCCTTGTGTGGTTACTTATATTTCTTGGTAGCAAAACTATCTAATTTATGGGTGGCTGTTGACTCTCTCTGTAGATCCTTGGTAAATTATATTGGAAGGTTTTCCTCTTATAGACATGAGTGGTCATTTTTGGAGGTATCTCTTGTTTCCATTTGATAATGACCAATTCACTAGCAAAATTTTGCATCATGTCTTTTATATCAATGATATCTGTTGCTATTAACAAAAGACCCGAAGTGTTGGCTTGAGTGGTAGGGTATTCTTTCATAGGCTACGAGGCAACCAACTTAAATTGTGTGGCAGCAGTGCTTGGTTTAGCTTCTTCTTGGCGGCTTTCAAAGATTTTCATGAATACTGGCATTGGTGGTCGAGGTGAAAGTTTCCCAGCATTGATCAGGTTATTCTCTATGTTCACCACCATCTCGTATGTGTCAAGTAGGGTGTTCCTCCAATGGAGGTTACCATAA
>VDFB02201165.1:0-11034 GCA_007258455.2 Sequoia sempervirens | reverse complement strand
TTGGTTCAAAAAGAGGATTGTCATAAGTTGCTTCAGCACCCACTTCAAAGAAAGGGTTGTCAAAGACTTGGAAGTCCCCTTTTCCATCTTGTTGATCCAAATCTGCATACGCAACTTTTGATTTCCTTGTGAAACCTTCAACATCAAACTCCTCTCGAAGACTATCAAGCTCGTCAATTACTTGCTTGATTTCTTCAACTCTTTGCTCATTCTCTTGCCTGCTAAAATGTTTGAAATCAGCAAACTGGTCTTCAACCTCTGTTAGAGAGAAATGAGTTTCTTTTAACTTGTCCTTTGTTGATTTAAGCTCCAGAGTGAGCTCATCAACCAAACTCTCATTTTCTTGGACAACACTGAAGGACTTCTTTGCAAGTTCAATAGCATGATCCCGATCCTCCATCAAGTGTATGCAATCTGATTTCAACGCCTCCAAAGAGTCTCTGATGAGCTGCAAATTGAAAAGAGCAACTTCATCCTTAACTCCTCTTTTTCTCTCTTCAAGCTGAGCCTTCCAGTGGAGATCTTCAATCAAACTGTGAGTGCGATCAAATTGGGATAGAATTCGCACTTCCCTCTTAAAGGACTCTTTGTCTTGATCTTCCCACTCAAGAATATGCAAAGATGGCAGATTGATGGTTGGCTGATTGTCAAAATCAGAACTTTGTTTTGTGTCTTTGCGGCCATCATAGCTGCTCCAGCTTCCGTGTCTTTCACCTTCAACTAGAGGAGAATGCTCATAGTCATGAAAGGCATCATACTCCACAAAATCTTCAACCCATTGCTTGCAATCAGCTTCGTGCATTGATAAATCAGCTTTGTGTTTAGTAACACCCTCAAACTCTCCATCTTCAAGAGCCATATGGTCTTCAAGCTCTTCTTCTTCATCACTGTCTTCTTGATCAAACATTAGAGCAGCACCCAACTTGCTCAATGGATCATAGTCATCCGCTGTTCGGAAAGTTTCCGTAGAAACATTTTCTTCTTTAGCGGCTGCAACCCCTTCAAAGACATCATCATGGAGCTTCTTTGAACCCTCTTCTTCTTCGAAGACAACTTCCTCTTCAATGGCCACCTCATAGTTTGCCATGCAATTTGATTTTTGATCTTCATCTGGATCAAAAGGAAATTCATCCCACAAAGGTTCTTTATCATACCTTGGTGTCAACCAACCGGGATCCCAAATGGAAAAAGGCTGATTGTTTTGATCAAGAGAAAAGTACTCTTCATGCTTCTCTTGGAGTGTTGAGTCTTTGAATAGGTCACCCTGTAACTCACTTGAACTAATTTCTTCATAAGTCCCTCTCTCCAAGGGCTTAGTTTGATGACCAAACCCAATTTGACCCATGTCACAAACGTCATAGTGAAGTTGAGAATCTTCAATGTTAGCTGTTTTGAAAACTTCATCCCTTTTGCCTTCAATGTGACCACCATCTATAGGTATATTTCTGATCTCATCTTTAGTAATCATATGCATACCAAAAAGGTCTCCTTGATCACTTGTCATATCTTCATCTTGTGAAAACTCTTGATGAGTTTGAACAACAAGAGGGAAACTATCCATCACCATACCTTCAACAAGAGGTGGTACAAACATGTTGGAATCATTACCAACATTATCACTTTGGAAATGGTCATAGGCTGATTCAAGGGCACCATCAGTATTCCCCTTTACTTTCTCTTCTTTATCAAACTCATCCCATACAACAGTACTACTAAAATCTTCTGTGAAGTCATTTCTCTCAAGACCTTCATTGGATGAATCCTCATTGGGACTCAAGACTGTTGCTATGTTCTTTTCACCAAGCTGATCTTCATTACTTCCTATTACATGCAAGTCAAGGGAAGTATTATGGGGTTCTACTCTTAACTCTTCACTTGCCACGGTATCTTCATCAAGCTCACGATCATTCTGATGTGGCATATGCACCTTTCTATCCCGACTTTCAGACTTAGCATAAATCTTTCTGACTCCCCATTTTATGTCAGGATCCTTCATTAGCGTACATAGTTCATGCATTAACTCAAGTAGTGACTTCTCTGTAGTCATCTTTTTCTGTACGTAGTATCTGGTATCTCTGTCACTCATCTGTTAAATGAACTTTGTTGGGCACAGGATGGCAGGATCTTGGCTCTGATACCACTGAAATATTCCGAGCCAAATTTTTTTACTTTTTCAAATTGCAGATTACAAACCAATGCACCCGTTAAGGTTAGCAGCTAAACCAAAACGTGCTGAAGCAATTCTAACCAGAATGTACACCAGGATCCCGATGTGGGCAAGGTGTGAGCATTGGTCAGAGGATCTAAATCAAAATGCTTATGCAAGAACTCTAACTAAGAATGGCGCCGATGATGGCGAGCATATGGTCAGAGGATCCTTGAATCTAATGTACTGAAAGCACACTCGACACCAAGTATGTGCTACTCACTCCAATACGGAAATGAGGCGACCATATGGCGGAGATAACAGAAATTACAATGCTTGAAAGAAATAACTATAATGCTGAAAGTACTCGACACCCAGAATGCGCTTTCTAACCCAGAGTGGGTAAGGAGCTACCATAGGGCGGAGATAAAGAAATACAATTGCAATTACAAAATGTAAATATGAGCATTACAAAACATGATTAAGCAAGATGAAAGAACTGCTGTCAGTACTACTGTCAGCTTACAAAATGATAGAGAATTCGCTTGCCAAGAGCATAGGAATTTGAAAGATTAGCATTACATCATATAAGAACTCTCCGTGGCTTGATTAGAGATGCCAGTTCAATAAATCTCTCAATGATCAAATAATAATTATGTTTTTCCACAAATCTGCACTTTTTAAATTAAAAACCAGCAACCTAGGAATTCACTCATATGCTCATATCTCTCTCATTTCTCACCCAAATGATCTCAAATCTAATGCAATAGACCCTCAAAATGATGGCGTCTAACTTAGTAATAAGAAATGGCATCTAAAAATGGTTATTAATTAATGACACGGATCCTGAGGCACTCCAGAAAGTGCGCCCTACAAGGAATGACGGATTTGTTTTATAAAATCATACGCTTCATATTAAAATCTGCAAATATTCATGAAGGGTCGCGTCCAACAGAGAAAACCAATGAGACAATACCCAGAACGACTCTTTGTGTATTTTATGACTTATGATTAAAAACATCAATCTGCTACAATGAATGTGCAACTCCAGAAAACCACTAATATGCATAAAACTGATTAACATATCCTCACAAAGACTAAAAATGCAGAAATCTCACAATAAAACATTCAAACTACACTATCTCACCACTAGTCGCTATCTTTCAAGCGAGAAGCAATGCCCAAGCTAGGAGGCCTTCATTCCTCGAAGCAATCCCTAAGCCAATCCGGCAGCATAACATTCCTGTAGATAAAAGATGCCCAAATGATGATCAAAGTCTTCCTTTTATAATTTCTCGCTGACTTCTCGAAACCCTAAACTCCTCTTCAAGTCAAAAACCCTAATCTCTTGCAAAGATGGCGTCCATTTCCTTCAAGCTCAATATTGACTTTTTAAATAAAATCAATACTTTAATAAATGCGTCCACTTTATAGCTTGATTTGACTTTGGGTAAAATATAAAATGTAAAATAATCTTTAATGAAGGCGCCACCCTCAAAAAGACCACTTTTCAAAACAACATAAAGTCAATAGACTAGGCCAAGGGGTCAACGTTAAAATATAACATTAAAACGCGACTTTTAATTAAATAGCTCAACTTATCTCTCCAATTGTGCCCCGAAGCCATAAATGAGCAAGCCAACTGATCAAACTGAAGTAGGAAGTCAACCATGCTGAACCCAACTGTAAAACTGCCAAAAATAGAATTTACTAAAAATAGTAAATTCCAGAAAATGCTTAAAATGCCGAAATGAACATACCACTGCGAAGCTCTAAAACCCGTAAAGAATCAGGGCTTATTGACCAATTAACTCAGGAGAAGATATCCTTTAAAATAGTGAAACCCTCTACCTTGGCCCTTCGAAAGTAGGGCCTAATGGGTCTCCTAATAGGCCAACGGCCACCGGAAAGATCATGCTCTGAGAAGGGGACATTACAAATACCACTTTGTTCGACCACAAATGCTTCTCTTGGATCCTTAGATTAGACTCGCAACTCTAGAAGATGACGAGATATTATATTTGTCTTTTGTCCGCTTGCAAATAGACTCCCCCGTTTTCCCATTAAATTGTGGGGAATAAATGGCTTAAAAAAAGTGGTGATACTTGTAGCAATATCCTTCACGTTCCTTATGTTGGTTGAAAATTTTGTATTCTTGTGAAAACATACAAAATTGTGATTTCAACTACAGCACGTGAGATTAAACTCTCCTAATTAAGGGAAGGCTCCCCCTTTAACTAAACAAAACTAATATGGGTAGGACAGCAATCGTTCCTCTTATTTCAGGAAAGATTATATTCTTTTCTCTTCGCAGAAAAGAAATAGCAAATGTTAATAAAACTATACGCAGCCATAGTTGAAAAACTCGCAAAAAAATCGCTCTACTCGCGAGTAATCGCGTGTCAAATCCTTGGGCGAGTAAATCGCAGAAAAACTCGCAGCCGAGTTTTGATAAAAACGCGCGGCGATTTATTCTAAAAAACGCGCAAAAAATGGCGAGTATTTCTGTAAAATGCGGCCAGAAATAGGCAAAACGTGGTGGGTTTTTTTTAACCCTAGTTTTTTCGCTTAAACTCAACGAATGCATTCGATTTCCTTTCATTTCACGTCGCGACCACGGCAAGTGAAAAAAAACGACGGCAAGTGAAAAAAACGACGGCAGAAGTTGAAACGAGGGCATAAAAACAACCAGATGGCAGCCAAGAAATTGACGCGGGAGCCAAAGAATATTTTCTGTGTCTGATCTAAATCCGACGGCAAAAAGAAATCGACGCAGATCTGGGATTCCATCTTGCATTTTGTTCATTCCAATTTCCAGGTATGTGCACAGTGCGTCTGGTTTATTTTCTTAAAAATTTGTTTTAAATTTCATTTAGTTTTTAAGAGTTAGATTTTAATAAAAGAAAAAATAATATGTTTAAAACTTTAAATTTATGTATTTTTTTGTTACAATAATTCTTAATATTTCATATTGTATAAATTTTTAATAGTGTATTAAATTTAAGATTTTAAGTTATAATACATTTTATAATTTGAAATTTAATATATTAATTTTTAATTTACAATTTGATTTATTTTTAAAACTTATAATATAATATATAATTAATATTAATAATATTTTATAATTTGAAATTTAATATATTAATTTTTAATTTACAATTTGATTTATTTTTAAAACTTATAATATAATATATAATTAATATTAATAATATATTAACTTATATTTGCAAGAGAAAATTGAAAACTTTTAATTTATTCTATTTTATTTTTAAAATTTAAAATAAAAAATAATTGAAAATTATTAATTTATATTAATATTATGATAAATTGACAATAATAAATAGTATAAAAGAAAATAATAACAAAAAATTAAAATAATGATATTCAAATATCAAATTTTATTTCAATATTATTATTTTTGTCATTATTTTCTTTTCAAGTATTCTTTATTATCAATTTATCATAATATAAATTAATAAATTAAAATATTTCAATCATTTTTAATTTTAATATGTTTCAAAATTCAAATCTTTCAAATTTCAATCATTCTTAAATTTTAATAGGTTTCATTTATTTTGTTTAACTTCACTTTTTATCTCTTAATGTTTATCTTGTCTTTATTTTGCTAGGTATTTTACTAATGGCTTCTGCAAGTAAAAAGAGTGGTGGCAAACCAAGAGATCCTTGTTGGAAACATGGAACACCAGGTGCAATGCGAGGAGAGGTTATTTGCAACCATTGCACCGAGTCTTATTTTGGTGGCATAAACCGGCTGAAATACCACCTTTGCACGAATCCCTTGTCGAGATGCTACACCATGTAAAGAGGCACCTGAAGAGGTTGAGATGGAGGCCAAAGCACTCCTTGCAGCATATGACCAAAGGAAGGAAAGTAAAAAGAGAGCAGCAGAGGCAATGGTAGCCCCATATGTAGATTTCAGTTCTACAAGGTCACAAAGGGCAATGGGAGGCTCTTCTTCTCTTGGGCCACGGATATGAGGATTAGGATCTGGAAGTGTGGGCATTCTCAGTTCTAGTTTTTTTGTTCCACGTAATACTCCTGGTGCACAACCTTCATTGGAAGGTACTTCTTGGAATAAAGAGTTGCAAAATGAGGCGAAGTTGGCATGTGCTAGATTTTGGTACTACAACAATATTCCATTCAATGTTGCTTCTAGTCCTTATTGGGAAGAGTTGGTCACTGCATTGACTGTGGCAGGTAAGGGGTTCAAGGCCCCAAGTCCTTATGAGTTGAGTGGACCATTATTGCAGAATGAGATTCAAAATACACACAAACTAGTGGAGGAACAGAGAAGAAATTGGGAAAAGAATGGCTGCACCATTATATCTGATGGATGGACAGATGGCAAAAATAGGACACTAATCAACTTTCTAGTGGCTTCAGGGGGACAATTGGTATTTCTAAAATCAGTTGATGCCTCCAATGAAACAAAAAATGCAGAGACCTTGTGCAACATGTTGGATGAGGTGGTGATCGAAGTGGGAGTTCAAAATGTAATTCAAATTGTGACCGACAATGCAGCTGCATATGTGGCAGCCGGTAAACTTCTAATGGCGAGGCATCCTACATTATTTTGGAGCCCTTGTGCTGCCCACTGTCTTGACTTGCTCCTTGAGGACATAGGGAAAATAAGTTGGGTGAAGAATGTGGTTGAAGATGGAAGGAATATCACAAAGTACATCTACAATCACACATGGGTCCTAAGTCTCATGAGAGAGCACACCGATGGTAAGGATCTCGTGCGATCAGGAGTCACACGCTTTGCCACCAATTTCCTCACCTTGCAGAGCATTTTAGCTACATTGCCCAACCTCAAGCGCATGTTTGTGAGTGAAAAATGGCTTGAGAGTCCTTATTCCAAGAAGCCTGAAGCAGATAAGGTCAAGAAGACCACTTTTGATGATATATTTGCCAAACAAATGGAGGAGATCATCAAAGTAAGTTTTCAAACATTTATTGATGATTTATTTTATTTCTTTTTAATATTATAGTTTGCTGATTTTGTTAATTTTTTTATATTTTAGGTGTCAGAACCGTTGGTTAGAGTTCTACGATTGGTGGATGGGGATAAAAGCCCCATGGGGTATTTATATGAGGCCATGGATAAGGCCAAAGAGGCAATTCAACATTTATATGGGTCAAACAAGACCAAATATGAACCCATATGGCGCATAATAGATCGGAGGTGGAACCGACAACTCCAACATATTCATGCTGCTGCCTACTTTTTGAACCCCAAGTTTTATTTCTCTCCTACTTTCAGAGCAGATGCAGAGGTTAGAGTTGGCCTCAATACATGTATTGAAAGATTGGTTAGTAATGATGACCTTCGAGATCTCATACTTGATGAGATACAGAGCTATAAGAGGGTCGAAGGGCCATTGTTTTCTTCCAAGGATTGCATTCGTAGGAGAGACACTCTACAGCCAGGTAACAAATTTATGTGTTTAATATTATTTTACTATTTATGACATTATGTTTGTTCCGAAGTAAATCTACTTACCTCTGGAGTCTTTTGAGGTTTTGTCTGAGACTGACTATGTACCTCATGAGTGCTCTTCAAATTAGGAGGGAAACTCCCTCGTTGTCTTTGGAATGCATGAAAATGAAATCTAAAGTCCCTATCTTTTTGTTCAATTTTGGAAGAGGCACAAGGTTAAGAAAACCAAAACGTTGCAGCTAAAGGATTTTCGGTTTATGAATCATTTAACTTCTAACTAAGCTAACTACTTTAAATCTATCCGGTTCCTCAAGAAAAGCGAGCATGAAATGGAGGCGAGGATGACTTCTCGGACCGTCACTTGAGGTTTAGACTCTCTACTTGAAGGCAAGGTGGCGCAACTATCATCTCAATCTAAACAAGCTTATTGGGCACAAAACAGATTTAAGAATTCACCAAGATGATCTTATGAAACCCTGTGTGGCATAACACTTGATCATAACAGTAAAGACTTACTAAACGGCTTTTATCATCAAGATCTTTATGAAACCCTGTGTGGCATAACACTTGATCGTAATGACAAAAGAATTCACAAAACAGATTTATCTAAACTATGAGAAGATTTACCATGATAATCTTATGAAACCCTATGTGGCATAACACTTGATCAGCATAGCAAGTACTTCACAAAACGCTTTTATCATCACAATCTTGTTGGCGTTTAAATTAGCACCCTCTGGGATACGGTTGAAAGCAGGACAACTATCCTGATCGGCTGCGCTCTTCTGGAATTGGGAGGAAGCTCCCTCTTGCTGATGGTGTTTGAAAGAAAAGTAAAGCTAAACTAAGTTGCCTATCTTTTGGATCAGCTTAGAGCACAAGGATTTTTTTAAACACATAAGCGTACTTGGTGAGATTTTTCGATAAGAAGTTCAACTGACTAGCGGAAAAGGCGGTTCCTAACCTCTCAATGTCATGAAACAAAGAAGTTAGAAATTAACAAGGTAGATTCTCGACAAAAATACTAACAATCTCTCTCGACAAACACCTACACTTCTTTGTAAAAGCTGAATAAAGATCCTTAAGAAAAGCATAACATAGATAGCGAATCACGAGATTTTGGACCAAGGCAAAAGAGGCTCATGATTTTATTACTCAAATCTAAAAACAAAACTCCTTCTAACATGCCTTGAATAAGAAATTGCAGCTAAGGAGGCTTGCAAACTTATTCTTAACACAATAGAAAACAGCAATCTTACTAACTCCTTGTTGGCTAAAGAGGCTCAACAATTTGCTTATCACAATACAAATGAACAATACTTGAGCAACAAATAGAAGGCACAATAGGCTCAGCGTTTTGTTCTCATAAGCACGGTTAAAAAACTAAATGAGCAAAGGCTCTTATTTATAGAGAAGCAGAGGAGTAGGGAACCCTAAAATCTCCTTGCTTTCACAATCTAGGGCTTGCTCAGCAAGCAAGCTTTATTACTAAATCTAGAAACAAGATAACAACTAAAACCCTAAAAAGCAGAAAAAGCGGGAAGCGCCAACTATTACATCTTATCTTCTTTCTATCCTCAAAGAATGGATAAGGATGATTCCAAGAATAGAAAGAAAGCGGGAAAGAAAGCTTCTAGAAGAAACCTGCTTTAAAGCTCGATCACATCCGCTAGGAAGTCTGAGATTGTGTCCCGGTTCGGTGCATCTATACCATCAACAGCAAAACACCGCTTTTCAAGAATATCTTAGGCATCTTCAATAGATCTTAGGAAATCTTCAATCTCATTGGCCGCTTTATTGAACCTTGCTGACATCACTGAAATATGACCTATCCTTCCGCCAACTGGGCTGCAACTTTGAACAACGTTCTGGAACTGATTTTGCACCTCCTCAAGCCCGACATAAGAACCATCTTCAAGACTGTACTGAGAGGGGATCTCTATAACAAATTCACTGATGAAAAGGAGAGCTTCAACCATCCTTTGCCTGTAGGTGATGAATTCTTCAGATATCCTCTCATAGGTTTTAACTTTGAAAACATGACGTTCTCTCCATACAAGGATTTGTCTTTTGTGCTCCTTTGAAACCGCTGAACCGTAGGCTGTGTCTAAATCAACAATGATAATCTCATGCCTAGGTTTTACTTCAGCCCATGTTTGTTCAAATCCTTGGATGCTTTGACGAAGTTTATGAGCATTCTCTCTCAACTGGAACATCAGAGCCAAGATCTCCTTTCCTCTGACAATGAAGCTCTCGATCCACTCCTGAGTCTCTTTCCCACATATGACCAGCTGTCTTAACTGATGGTGATCAGCTGGTGTCTCTAAGACCTGGGGCAGCAACTGAGTTGTTTGGGAAGAACCATGAGCAAGGTTAGAAATAAAAAGCTTAAGCTGCTGATTTTCGGCCTTGAGGGCTGCCTTGTCTTCTCCATCTTTAAGCACTCTTTCATGTAGGTTTTCGGATACAACTTTGAAGAGACTCAAATCTGCATGTCTGGGATTTCTACCAAGATTAGCCTTGACCATTACAAAATCATCCATGTTCACCTCATCTCTATTCTTATCTTCTGGAGGCACAGCAGTCTCTACAACAATCTCATTATCAGGATTCCTATCAAAGTGAACTTGCTTCTTTGCCTTCTTCTTAGGAGGTTCCTGATAAATATTATCGAGATCATCAACACTCACTTGATATGAAGGCCTTCTCCTAACCCTTCCTAAAGAGTTCTCAAGCCAAGATCTCGTAGTATCTTTACTAACTTCCTCAGGAGGTACTGCTGCAATCTCTTCATCATCTTCGATATCAAGGTCAATGTGAATTGGTGATGAACCCGTCAAAGGTACAGGAACATGTATTGAAGGTGGCTCCTCTGTTTCTTTCTGAGGTATGGGCTCGTCAAGAGGAACCTCTGAATCAACCGTAGGCTGTTCCTGTACGACTATGCCTGAGAAATCCAACCTTCTCTTTACATTTTTATTTGATCTACATCCTTTGACGCCATCTTGAGACTGACTTTTACCCTTTCCTTTTGACTGTGCTGTAGAAGAAGAGGGAATTATCCTTGGCGGCTCTGCTACTGGAATAGAGTTCTTCCTTTTAAGCACTAAGAAAACCTTACTATACTCAATGACTTGTCTTGTTCTTTCTTCAACTGAAAGAGATTCCTTGTTTGCCCAATTAACTTGTGGAAGAGGCTGATCCTTGATTCTTTTCTGAGTGTACATTGGTAGAAGAACATCTTCATCATCATCGGAGAGTCCTTCAATGTCTTCATTCAAACAATCTTTCATCTGATGGAGAGTCAACCTGCTGTAACTACGCCTTCGCACTTCAAACTCATCTGCACAGTTAGCCCAAAAATCTTCAAGTGCGGGTATATGATTGTAATTCTTTTCCAACCGGCCAGCGTAGACACCATGAGGAT
>VDFB02201164.1:0-10729 GCA_007258455.2 Sequoia sempervirens | reverse complement strand
GCAGAGCTTAGAGGAGTAGAGAGAAGTTGATAGAGTAGAAAGTAAAGTAGTGTAGATTGAAAAGGAAGGAAAGTCTTCCCTTTGGATACTTTGTAAGAAGTTGTCATGTATGCTTTCATAATAAAAGAATTTTCATTGATGGTGAATTCTTCTTTGTTGTGAATAGTTGTTGAGGCTTCTTCGTCCTTCCAATTCACGAAGCATCTTGAAGTAGCTTAAAGTAAAGTAGATTTCATTTCAAAAGTACTTAGCAATTGTGGAATGGTGCTCGACGGAACAAGGTTTGCTCGTCTACCACTAGCGGGCTCGCTGACGGTGGGTTCGCCTTGCGTGGTCAACTGGAACTTTGTGAAACTTAACTTCAATTATGGTTTATATGCTGGCATGCGTCGTTGTGATGGTGTCTTCATGCTAAATCGTGATCTGAACATCTTAAGTCACTCCTTTGAAGATTGCACTAGTTCCGCAGAAGCTGTCCGAAGTGAGGCAAAACGGAGCTTGGTTGAAGCTTGTGAGAATTGATCGCCATGTCCCACACCCTAGAGTAGACTAGAACACTCTTATCCCTACACTCTTTCAAATTCAGTTCATTTCTGGTTAGAATTAGGAAACTTGTGCTCACCTGCCAAATCATTTGAATTACACGAAAGCCCTTAGTCTACTGTCTGTTGTCAGCTGTCGAACAATTGTGTAAGTCCCCTCGTGAGAACACAACAACTCACATCAAACCAACTGAGGGTATTCTAAGTATTCGAAACCTTGGAGTTGAAAGCATGATCTTACTCGCAATCTTAGCATGTAATACCTTTGTTCAAGAGAGGATAGGGTATCCGCTTGGGAAACTTTTATTCTGCGGTTGGTGCTGGTCTCAAAACCACGCCACCAGCGTTCCCCAACGCATAATGCATTACATCATAATGACATTGTAAGTAAAAGGTTTGATGAACAAGTATGTCAATTTGATGTTTTATCTGACAAAGAACATGAAATGGATATAAAGTTAGAATATAATGGAAATCTCATATTGGAATCTAGTTTCATTCGAAACGTTAATACTAACAATGATATTGAAAGAAATAAGATATCAACACAAGACTATTGTCATGAGAAATCAACAATACCTTCCAACGCTTTGAACAACTCTTCTGATTGTGAGGAGAATCAGCGTGATGAGGGATGGACAAAGGATGGTGAGAGATGTTGGCTGGATATCCCACATCCGCAAAATCGAATAAGGAAGAAATTGGAAGAATTAGGAGATATTAAATTATCAGAACTTGTTAAACCAACTGGATGTAGGATACATCGAACAAATCAACGTTCCCAGATGAATTGCCATGTTTTCTTGGGTAGGATGGAATTATATTTCAGACATCAAATCACTGTTGAAGAAATACTTACAAGAGATCCCTAGAGTACATATCCACTAGATGAGAGAGATGAAACAATTAGCATACATAAAAATGATAATGACTCCCTTCGAAATGATGAGAATAACTGTGAGAACATGTTGAACTCTTCCCCATCATTTGATGAACTTGATCCTTGCAACAAGATGGATTCAACAACTATTGAAGCTTCTCTACCTTGTGTAGATCCGCTCGATGTGGAAAATGAGTTTATCGATGCATTCATAGATTCTTTCATGATGATCAATAAGGGAGAAACATCTTTTGATGAGTTAACACAAGAAAATGAATTTGCTGGTTTGAATTATGAACACATAGAAACTAAGAACAACATGATTACGAATGACGTTGCAAATGGATCTCATGGAGAAGGACACAAAGTTGAGTGTCAAATTGATTCTTCAAAGGAGAAAGATCAAATGGTTGTTCAAGTTATTCAAGGGTTGCCTGATAATCATTCAGATCAGACTTACCCTGGTCAGGGAATCAAATTGGATTTCAATGCTAATCAAGATACTAACATTGATGAAATTAGTGGTTGGTTGCAGCAAGGAATGAATGAATGGCAACTCCAAAGAATATCAAAAGAATATCAAGAAAGTGACCAAGAGGTTGTCTCAGAAGTTGAATCCCTTCAACATGACGAAGAGAATGAAATGAGAGAGTATTTTCTTGGTTTTGACCTTGTTTATTCAAATGTGATGTTCGAAGAAAATCCTTGCTTACCATGCACTAGTGAATTTGATCTCAATAATGATAAGCTTGATGTTGATTTGCATATTCTAGTTGATGATATGCAAAATCATGAACTCAAGAAGTGTTTTCCTGGATTTGACTCCATGCATTCAAATGAGTTGTTCAAAGACAATACTTGTTCGCCCTGTATCAGTATTTATGATATCAATGGTGATGAGCTCGATGCTGATTTTCAATCTCTTTTGGGTGACATGTTTGAAGAAAGTGCTAACAACGATGTTTCAACTCAGGAGGAGGTAGGTTTGCGAAGCTTGCAAGCTGACAACACAGGTGATTTATTACTTAGTCCTACTAAGGAGACCCAGATAATTTATGATTTTGTACCCAAGATGAAAGTTACAATGTTGGCACATGACTGTTCCAATTGCATAATGAACCTTGTTATAGATGACTCATGTAAGATTCATCCTCCTAGTTCACATTCTTAGGTAAGTAGTTTTGATTTCTTGCTGTCTGAAAAGATTGCCAGGTCAGGTAAAGAAAATGTTGAGCAAATTGATTTAAAGGTTGGGGAAGCTTATCCTTTAATTGAGGATGTATGTACTTTAGGAAACATGATTGAGATTGATAATCCCTGTGAAGAAAAATACACTAGTTTGTTGTTTGAACCTAGTATTGACTGTGATAGGGATATGCATGAAATTTTTGAACAAAGTTTAGATGTCTTGAATGCTAATGATACATCGCTAACAAATGTTCTTTATGTTGAAATGCATGATTCAAAGCAAAACAAAGTAGTGTTCCATGAGTTAAGACCTCGTGAAGAAGAGATCATAAAACTTAAGCACGCCACAACAGCTGAAGGTCTTCTAAATCAGGTGGTGTCTTTTCATTATCCTCTGTATTTTAATGATTTTCAGTTTGATTATTACGTTGGGGAGAATAAAATGTGTTTGTGGGTGAATCATGACAAGGCTGAGAACCCACAACTGTTAATATTTCAATCTTTATACCCTCAGAATGAATTTTTTGCACATAAACTTCACATTTCTGAGTATAAAGATAAGTTTGCTAAATTCAGAACTATACCTAGCAACTTAAGATTGTTGCACATAATGAAAATCCATCAAGTCAATGTACAAATTTTTACAGTTTTTATGTCTGTAGAGCTCAGTTTTAGAGTTAGTTTAGGATTAGGATTGGTTAGTGTTAGTTTTTGGTTTAGTTAGTTTTCTTTTTGTTTTGGTTTATGTTGTTTGTTTTGGTTTGTTTTCTTTTCTTATGTTGTTTTCTTGTTCCTGTGTCCTCTTTCTTTTTTCTTTTTCCTCGGTTTGTCCCTTTCTCTTTGTTTTGGCTATCTTTTGTTGTTTGTTTGTTGTTTTGTTCCATTTTTTGTTTTCATTTTGCTGGTTCATCTGTTTGTTGTTTTCTTTTCTTCTACTCTTCCCTTTTCTTGTCTGTTTCTTTTCTTTCTTTTGGGGGTTCCTCTCATTCACAGTAAAAGTTGAGTTATTGTATGCAAGTTATGTTGAAATGTGAATTTGTTGAGAGTCTGTTGTTGGTATTTTCAAACACTTGATTAGACAATTGCTTTGAAGACTTTGATTTACCTTCATTCTTCTCAAACTAGGAAATGTTAGCATGAATTAAAACTTTGTACATTATGCAGTTTTGGGGAGTTTTTGAAAGTCTATCACGATCTGCACATCTTAAGAAATCCATCTATTAGTTTACATCAGGTGGGGTAGCTCTATTCCAAGTGAAAAATCTAAAGGGTTACATTTCTTTCACAATGTCCATTGTGGTTCTCAACCCGCTACTTAGCCTTCACTGCTTAAGGATTGAGAGAAAACTAGAAATTTTACTTCAAAAAGAATTAACATCTGAGAAAAGAGAAAAGAGAAAAGAAAGAAAATCTAAAAATGAAATCAATCAGCAAGGGTGACTCAAGTATCTCTACTGGGGATATAGACACCTAGATATAAGTAGAGTGATGCTTAGAGAGAATCAGAGGTATCTCTATGGAGGCTATAGACGCCTGTCTGGTAGCAGAGCTATGCCCAGGATATCATTGCATGTTAAAAATGTAACTCACAACTACGTAGCTTGGGTAGATTTTGCTCCACTTTGATCATAACAACACTTATGGAGGGGAATGAATCATTTGCACAAGCTGATTTTAGTTTCGTCTCAAGCCTCTATCATGTCCTAGTTTGATTATGTTTACACTTCTTAGATTGCCTTGAACAAATGTAAACCAGAGATTTTGGGTATTTGGAGGGTTGTGCATTTTAAAATGCTTAGAGCATTTTCCAAGCCGAGTCGCCATTTGTTATGCCTTGCATACACGTCCCAACTTTTTCTTGGAAAAAGTCAGGCACCCCCTCTTCTTTTCTTCTTTTTTTTTGTTTTCTCTGATCCGAACCGAACAAATTTTTCCAAGATTCCCCGCATCGGTTCTCATTCTTTGATCTCGGGTTCCCGCTTCACTGGTGGTCATTCCGGTTCGGGTTCCGCCTTGTCCTTCAATTCCGCTTCTTTTTTTGTTTTGTTTCATCTTCATCTTCACATTTGTTCATTTTCATCTTTTCATTTCTTTGTTTTTGTTCCTTTTTCTTGTGTCTACTCTTCAAATCGAGAAAATACAAAAAAATGTAAAATATTTGAAAATACAAAAAAAAATTTAAAAAATTTAAAAAATAAAAAATTGTAGGTTTAGTAAATAAATAAATCTTTTATTTAAAAGATATAAAATATTAAAGTAAAATAAAATAATTAAATCTTTTTGAAAATCCTTTAAAATCTTTTATTTTTAAAATGATTTAATAAGGATTTCAAATAAATCTTTTTATTTATAAAAAGATTTTAAAATCTTTTGAGATCGTAAAAAGGTTAAAAAGGAAGGGTAAAATGTTACATTTAAATGAGAAAGGCCCGAAAGTAATTCCAACCCCGACCCTGCATACTCTTTAATAATTCTGAAATCTAAACTGGAAGACTCGGGAAAAGTCAAGTTTTGGCACCTAAAATACTAAAGTTTCAAGTTTGAAATTGGTTCCGACCCCGTAGAATCATGGACTCGGGAAGAAAGTGAACTTGGCACCAAGGACAAAATGTTCATGTCTAGGAACCATTTTTGTTTTGATCCCACTCTGAACATGTTCCCGCTCTCATCCAAGAATGGTTCCCATCCCGCTTCCGGAGCCAGAGGCAATATTGAAATTGGTTGTTTTTTGAAAGTGAAAGTTCCGCCTGAATCAGCCTCGGCTCACCGGGCCATGAATTTGTTCCCATTTGTAATGTCCCCATTCTTTCGCGAGCATCAGAGTCAATGGATTAGCCTATTATGTCGATCCTCGTAGGCTAATGGTTCTGGATAGAGGGTCACTTGATCGGGCACTTGGTCGGTAAAATGCAGTAATAGTATCCGGAGCTTGGTGACGTGGTGAATTTGTGCGTTTGGCGTGTAATTGGAGCTTAAATTATTGATCATCACCACTTATGTCACTTACTCAGGCCTGGGGACCATGTGTCTATTTGTTAAAGGGGTTACTTTATATTTTGCTGTTACTATTCACTAATAAAGTGAAAAAAAGAAATAACTTAAGTGAATAGTGATTTTTTTAATGAATAGTGAAAATTATAAAAGGAGAAGAGAAAGTTCGACCCATTCATGCTTGGATATGTTTGCTGATTGAAGTTTTGAAGTGTGGAGTTTGTGGAAGAGAGAAACTAGGGTTTCTCAATTTCAGCAATGGGTAAGCCTGGTTTGGGGCTTGTAGTTAGGATTTGGCATCTTGAAGGTGTGAAAGACCACCCTAAAGTGCTGGTTATTTTCTTGTTGCTGCATTTTGGAGCTTGGAATTGCTGATAACAAATTGTTGGAGGCATCTTTCGGAAGGATACTTGCTGCTAGTGACGCCATTCACCATCCAGAGGTATTTATTTGCATTTTATGAAGACTTTGGAGCTGATTTTTAACAGCTACAGCCAGCCGCACTTTTTAAGGGTTTGATTTGCTCAAAGAAATAAATACGCCTTTCTTTGGTGGCTGATTTCACTCCTAAAGTGGGCGCCCCTGTCAATAGAAGACATTCCATCAAGAAATTGGTAGGAGAAACTTGTATTTAATTTTGTATGAGCATTTGCATGGGCGCGGGTACTGTAGCAGTCACTATTCACAGTGAAGTTTGGCTGTAAGTAAAATTAAGACATAAGATGTATTGTCTCTCGAATTTGATGCAAGTTGTCTATTCCATGTAAGCTCTTATATCATGTAGAATGCATCTTGAATAGCATTTCAAATCTTGCTCAAGTATCTCTTGAATTGTATGCAAGCAGCCCATTAATGTATTCTCTTTGTAATGAAGAAGATCTCTTAATTATGAAATTGAGTTCGTTGCTTGAGTATCATTGGCGTTTAGTTTATTTGTGAGTTCATATTGCATGTATATGCTTGTTACATTCATGAGTATCATTGGCATCAAACATCAAAACACGAAAAGACATTAAGAATCAAACACACAAACACAAATCAGACCTACAAAGAAGAGAAATTCTAGAATTAAATTGGGGGTTTGAGTCAAATCCAGTTTGGTTCATCACAGTGGTATCAGAGCATATCACTACATAGCAGAGTGGTAGCAGAGTGGATCACCGGAGTGTGGTTCATCACAGTGGTATCAGAGCGGTTTCCTGCCAACCTGTTGGGTAATTCAACTGCAGTTCGGAGGTTTCAGTGAACATGGCCACTTCCCAGAAGCAGTGGGACAGGAACATAGAGAAGCTTAAACAAAGATTGAAAAGGTTGGATGAAAGTCGGAATGGGATGAAGAAGTTGTGTTCTTATTGCAGAGAGCCGTACGATTTAAACCATGATTGTCCCTTGAGACCTAAGGGCAAGGCGCATAGAATAATGTGGGTTCCCTATGAGGATTCAGAACCAAAGAAAATGGACCAGCATTCAGCGGATCCCTCGGTGAGCAGAAATCAGACCTTAGAAGATCTTCTTGTGGATGATAGAATTGGAATTTCTAAGGCAGCTGGAGAGGACAGTTACTTGAGTCCTTTGCAAAACAAAGGAGAAGAAGTGATTAGCATGTTTAAGGAGTATAGCACTCTTCCTCAAAAAATTAAGAAGAAACTTTCTTTCATGAGTTACATGGATTTGCACCCGAGTCTTTGTCATAAGACAGAGTTTGCAAGGAAGAAATATCATGTTATAGCTCAAGAATTGCTTACACATGAAATGGATAGAGAATCTACACATAAGGATGATATAGTTGAAATTTCTATGACAGCCATAGAGGAAAGGGACTTGAGTCCTTTTGAAGATAAAAAAGAGTCAGAACACGAGGGTGATGGTCCTAAACGAGATGCTGAAAGGTTGCATAATGAACATGTTGAGGAGGATGCACATGAAGAAAGGGGTCCATATGAAACCAATGAGGGTTTAGAGCTCCCTACATCTTGTGTATCAGTAATGGCTGATGAAACTTTTGATCAATTTGAAGATGCAAACTCAGAGTATGTGCAAGGATTGACAGTTCATGATTCACACAGGCTAGATTTACAGGATCCTTTGGCGGAGAAGGATGATAAGATTGATCAAGCATTGACACAAGTGGACTCTACATCGTTTTTTGAAACATCCTATGAGACATATAGCAGCAGTGCTTTAGATGATGATGTGTGCGATGATGATAGCATACATGATGCTGCCGATCATGATGTGAATGAGGTGGACTCAACCTCGTACTATAGTGCAAATTGGGATGAAGAGCAGGAGGCGGATCAGGAGATGGAGTGCGAGATGATTGACAATCCGTTGTTTGAGATAGATGTTGATCACCCACCTGACCTGAGTCCTGAGATGAGCACTGATTGTGGATTGAGATTTCAGACAAAGTCCGCAGTGGAGTTTACTGAGGCGAGCATTGTGAGGAGTGCTCAACACTTCTCGTCTAGTCCACATACAGAGGATTTGTTGACATGTCAGTGTGGATTGGTTCAGGATGTATACCATCCCTTTCTGGATGGAGAATTACCATCTTCAGTAGACAGATCTAGTGGTTGCAGATACCCGACTCAGTTGTTGGCGGGTGAGTGCTTGCAGGATCAATATTTAGTCTACCATCAGGCTGATGTGTACCCAACCAGGTTTGTTGCTTCTTTGTTCCTGAGACTATTGGTGGAATCAGGGTTACAAAGGGATTATAATGTTAGCAGGCTTGATGGCACAAGTGGATATCACATCCATGACAGTTTAGCGGAGGTTATGGAGAGATGTTATGTAGCTGATGCTTCCAGTTATCCTTACCTCCTCATGATGGATGGACATGAGTTTGGTTTATATTGGGATCCAGGTGGAGACAGAGTTAGCACGGCTGTTTGGATGGGTCCCAGTGTATTGCTTCGCCACTTCTGGTATGGTGGAGTTAGGATCAGTGTTGAGGGAATCTTGAATGAAATTCACAGCATTCCAGGAGTTGTTACCAGCATTGATAACAACCTTGATTTTCATGACAGCAGTGATGAAACTTGGCATGAGCATGAGAGGAAGGTGATTACACCAGGGCTTGATGTTTCTACAGAGTTGTCACAGGTGGGTACTCGAGATTTGGGTACTAATTATGCAACTTATGGTGACGATTCATGCCAGAGTGAGTCTGATTTGTCATATCAGACCATAGGAAACCAATCAGAAAAATTATTTGAGGGCAATGAATCCCAGGATCGCGAGTCAGATGGATATGCAGTTGCTTTGGAAGAAGAAGTGTGCGAAGCTACTGCCAAAACAGCAGCCTCTACAAAATGTGTTGAGCCACCTTATGAGGTACATGGCAGCAGTGCCCTTGTTGATATTGTGGGCGACACTGATAGCACACACAATGCTACTACTCATGACGAGAGTGATAAGGATTCAGCCTCTTACTATAGTGCGGATATGGGTGGAAATGATGAGTCAAAGGGGTATCATCTTTTGGTTGGGCAACTTAAGGTCAATGACAACATGATTGCTACAGCATTAGAGCATTTTGATGTTGCTCGACAGATGTTAGCTACGTATGGTTGGGGTACTCCTATGTCAGATGAGCACGGTGATAGTAGCCTTTCCCTTGCAGAATTCCATGCCCTACGAGAAGCCATTAGGATAATGAAACAAAATTACTTACAGTTACTAGCTGATAGGGATTATCTTCTCGAGTGGGGGTGCACTTGCTACGATGCACTAAAGGGAAAAGAGGAGGAGGTTGACGAGCTCACTCATGGGCTCGAGGTGACTATGGATTCATTGGAGAGTGCTCAGTTGGCCCTTCAGGAGTCACACTCACGGTTGGAGGAGCTTACCGTGGTCTCGAGTTTGGCACAGTCTTCACCAGCTTCCGATACAGTTCAGGTTTCCATGGCAGCAGTTGGCGGGGAACATATGTCTACGGTTTGTGGGTGTGAGCAGGTTGATGATGTGGTTACTACATCCATCACGATTTCAAGGGCAGTTGATACAGATGGGATGAGAGAGTTGGTGGAGAGTTGCGGAGAGCCATGTGTTGCACCTGGTCCTCCCGAGTTTAGTCCCATGATAGGTGATGCAGAACAGATTATGGATAGCTCTTGTGACATGGTAGTTGACTCACCAGGGAGTTATGTGTCGACCCGCGACACTACTATGTCTACTTCATAGGAGATATGCAGAGTAGCATCTAGTTGGGAGATCGGTTCTTGTGACGATTTGTTTCCTTCTCCTAGGAGCAAATTAGTCTTTCCATCCCATATAGTTGATTTCGATTGGCAGCTTGATGAGCCTATTCAGGAGCACAATTCTAGGGACTTGGAGTTGGACGGTTCAGACCAGCATGGAATGATTGCGCAGTTTGTGAATAAGCCCTTATTTGAGTTTGATGATGGTTTGATCTATGACAATCCACTCTTAGGGCTAGAAGCCGATCATACTCCTGATATTAGTTCCAGGTTGGGTGATAGTCGCAGAGTTTTGGATCGTCCTAGTGCATCAGGATGCCAAACAAGGCTCACGGAGGAGTTTAATAGGGTGTACACAGTGAGGAGTGCTTATAGTTTTTCCTTTGATCCACCTGTACATGATTCATATTCGATGCACAGTTCTTGGGCGCAGGGTGATTCTCTTGGTGCAGTCAAGGGGAGTAACTCTTTATTGTGTCCAAAGTTACCATCTTCAGAAGATGGGACTAAAGGCTGCCAGTACCCGATTCAGTTGCTTGCGGGGGATTACTGGCAGGGACAACAGTCTGTTATCCATCATGCTAATATGTATCCGACAGGGTTTGCTACTTTAATGTCACAGGGATTTCATATGGATACATGGTTACGGGGTGATTACGGTGTCAGCGGACATGATGGTTTGATTAGTTATCACTACCATGGGTGTTTTGGAGAGATTGTAGGGAGATATTGTACTACAGAAGTTTCCAGATATTTTTGTCTCTTCATGACAGATGAATGGGAGTTCAGGTTGTATTGGGATCCGGGTGGTGACGGGTCTATCACTGCAGTTTGGATGGGTTCCGACAGGTTGCTTCACCATTTTCAGCATGGTGAAGTTGTGATCAGATTTGCGCAGAGGAAGTTAGAGGTTATCAAACATG
>VDFB02201163.1:0-21419 GCA_007258455.2 Sequoia sempervirens | reverse complement strand
AAACTCTTAATCTCTTGAGGGAGTTGGTGCCAATTTGATGTGAAAATTGGCCCTTTCCCAACTCCAATGATGTGATGAAGATACTTGATGAAGGATGGATGCTTGTAGTGATGACTTCAACAGAGCTGCATGTTGAAAATATGCAAAAATCCTAACTATGCTTGGATGAAATTGATGATAAGTTGCTATGGATTTGAGTATAATAACTTTGCATGAATTGTGGATGATATAAATGAAGGATGATCTCTCTATTTATAGAAAGAAAGAGCTAAATATTGAAAGATAGGATGAATGTGGGATAAAAGATAAGCCAATGACATGATGCCACTTGTCAACATGTGAGAGGATGAAGGTTGAGCACATTTTGATCAATGTGCAAGTTTGAAATTGAATTTGAAGAAGTGACATGTTTAGGGGGGATGAAAGAAGAGAGTTAAATGCCACTTGGGTCAAGGCAAGGACATGTAAGAGATTTTAAATGCTTTGTTGGATGTACATGTCTATTTGGGGGGAGATTTCAAATTTGAAGAATATTCCCACTTGGATGCCTTTTTTGAATGAAAATAGATGATTTATAAATCAATTAAATTTATTTTCATGTGCAAATTGCAAAATCTAAAGGATTTGAGTGATTATGATTAAATTAATCAGGATTTGATTAATTTAAGAGGAGATTAGGTGATTTGACTATTTGATTTAGATTTGTGGGTTGAAATAAATCAAAAAGAGATGAAAATGATTAAGACCTAGTTAAATAAATATTTTTATTTATTTAGCCAAAGGGGGTGATGTTTGATTAAATTAGATAAATGTTTGATTTATTTAATTTAATAGGGGAACTATAGATATTTAATTAAATAAAATGAATTATTTAATTAAAACAGAGATTTAGGAATTAATTAAATAAAATGGTTTATTTAATTAACAAGAGATAATGACTTAACAAGATAAAATTGATTTATTTAATTAAGAGATGAAATGTGATGAATTTAATCAAATAAAGGTTATTCGATTAAATGTTTAGAAAAGGGGATGATTAAGGATGAACCAGTGTTAGTAGATCAATATCGGATGTGTGATACCAATCAGTATATTTTCCATGCCTACACACACTAGGTTTGTAAAACTTGTATGAGATTTACAACTTGGTGTCCTATTATGAATACTATTGTAAGACACTATTTGAGGCTCATGTCATCCCACGATATCTCACTTGTCGTGGATCTTGGGTTTTCTAACTCTCTCTGATATTTTTGATAATCAACCCTCTATGGCTCATATTTTGCATATTGTATTTCCAATTTGACCTCACCTCCTACAACCAATGTGCTTAATGTTACCAACACCATCCCTACTATCCCTAGTTCTACTCAAGAATTAGGGTCTACACAAAGCCAAGGTGGAATTCCAATTCCATCTTCTACAATACTAATGTCCATTCCTACATACACTAGTACTCAACCTACAACAACCTTGCAACCTACCACAACAATCATACCCACTAGCACTATGTACACTTCCTTAAATATTCCCATAGGAAATACTTCTAGTCTTATCCATTTGAATCTAATAACTCCTCAACAATAAACCTTAACCAACTTGCAATTCACTAGCCCTCTGCATACATACACTACTCCACCTTATTCCCCTCAACCTTAAAATCAAAATGATCCTCTCATTAACTCACTTTTGCAAACTATGAAATCCCTCCAACAAAAAGTTGCAACTTTACAACAAAACAACAATGGTCAACCTTCACAATACATTAAATCCAATCATCTATCCTTGGACATGATATTGAGAGAAAAAATTCCACAAGGTATAGAAGTCTCTTGATTTGAGAAATATGGTGGGAAAGGAGATCATGTTAGCCATGTTTTCGCTTTCACTACCTTGTGTAGTGATTTCATATTTGAAGATAAACTGTTGGCTAAGCTATTTCCTAGGTCCTTGAAGGATACTACTTTAGAGTGGTTCTCTTCCTTACCGAATAATTCAATTGGTTCATTCAATGAGCTTGTTGACGCCTTTTATAACCACTTGCATATACACATAGTTCCTAAGATGACCCTTGCTTATTTAATGACATGTAAAAAAAGAGAGGATGAGAAAGTGACTGATTTCATAGCATGATACCAAACACTTTATTCATAACTCAACATTAAGATTCTTGATACCAACCTTTAACGAATGTTTATTGACAACTTACAAAGTAAACTCCAAAGAAAAATTGAAATTTTGAGATTTCCATCTTTCACACAATTATGTACAACCCTTCGTGATTATCAAAATTCGACTTGCATTCATGATGTGAAAAATCCCCCTAGTTGTCCTAAAAATTTTGAATCCACAACTAAAAATGGATATCAACCTTTCAAGAAGTAGAATAAGGGATTTTTACAACTAAATTCCCCTCAAATAATTCAACAATCTAATAACCAAGTGGCTTCTATAAAGACAACTCCTTTTGGGGATAGGGATAGAGAGTTCACTCCCTTACCCGATACCCTTCACAATATAATGCTACAACTTATCAAAAAGAACATGCTTAGCTTACCTCCTATTAGAGGGCATGATCCTAATATATCATTACCTAAAGGATTTCAAAGAAATTCTTATTGTTATTATCATCAAAAAAATGGACATGGTACAAAATATTGTAAGCATCTTAAACATCTTGTGCAAGACCTTATTGATTGTATTCATTTACAAATTAGAGGTGTGACTGATCAAGATAATAAATACATAGCCCCTCCCAACCAAAACTTAAAAATATTTACAAATCCCATGCCCAGGCACACTATTTCATTTGGCAAAGATAGTGAAAATGAAGAATGATGTGATGAAAGTTGATACAGATGATGAAAACACAAGTGAAGAACAACCAATTAAAATGGTAGGATTTATTGAATCTAGACCTTGTAAGGTCTCAACTAATAAGCCTCTTGAAATTTCTTTCTCACAAAATGACATACTTAAATGTGCACTTAATGGTCCTCTTTACATAGCTGGTTGAATCAATGATAAACCCACTAATAGGATATTGATTGATCATGTTTGTGGAGAGAATGTGATCATTGAAGAATTCCTATATGTGCATGAAATATATCAAGAAACATATGACAAACCAAAATAATGGATCAAGAAAAATAATGCTTTTTCTTTTCCTATGATTGGCTCAATAGATCTCCCTTTAAAATTTGGACTAAAAACATTAACTGTCTCATTTTCCATCATCCCGCAATCAAACCAATTTCATGTGAAGCTAGGCTATCCATGGATTTGATCAATGAATGTTTTCCCTTTGATTATGCATAAATGTCTAAAGTTTCCATTTGGAAATGATATCTTTATTGTGCATCATAGTTTATTTAATCCTGCATTGGCCCGAGGGAATTTGTCATTAGATTTATTTTGGCTTGGGCCTATAGAACCTATTAAGCCTCGTGAGGACTTATTTTTCAAATCATATCAAAGGTTCAAGGAAAAGAAAATAATAGAATTATCCCTTCGAAACATGCATCAACCTATGACTGAAACACCTATCCTTGATGAAGCAATGATTGAACCGAAATCCCTTCCAGATATCCAAGAACAACCCATAACAAGTCCTCCTACCATTTCCTACAAGAGACCACAAGATAACACAAACAATCTCGTTGTCCCTCCTAGATTCAAACAAGTTTACGAGGTTAAAGAGAAAGTGGTTGAACAACCTCATATTGTTTATTTGATTCATCCTAAGGAAGAGAAGGAACCTATGATTGACAAACCCACTCTTACACAAAAACAAATTGACAATAGATTGAAATAGAACTGAAGTGCTAGAGAGCATAGGCGTACATGACATGTTGTTTCTCATAGATTAAAAACTCAAGAAGACAAGAAAAAAATAGAAAATCAAAACTCAAAATTACCTAAAACAATGCATGATGATCTTATACCCTCACTGCAACATAAAAAAGAACCTTACATGGACATTGTCATTAGACCTCCCATTGTGATTAATCTAGATGATGGAATTGACACTACAAAGATTGATGAACAAGTGCATGATGATTTGAATAATTTTTTTTCTTCTTCTATGAACTTAAATGACAAATCTCCTATAAAGAATGTTGAACTTCTATTTCAGCACTTGCTCTTGTTCCTTTGGCTAGTTGTTTGCCTTTCATTTATACTAATCGAGATTGGGATGTAGATGAATTGCTTTAGGTTGAATCACATGTGACTTACTAGTCTTTTTCTTTTTCATTCTCTTTTATGTGATTGCATGTGCATAATGTGATCCCTCATGATGTTTCATGTTTTGTATCTCTCTCTCTTTGTGACATTACTCTATATGTAACTATATTCTTCTCTATGTCGTAAGCATTTTTCATTTGTCTTTTGTTTTCCTTTTGGGGATGACGTAAGGAATTGAGACATCCATGTCTCTTCCATGTTGACCCAAAATCTTTACTTTATCTTCTTCATTTGTCTTATGTTTTCCTTTTGGGGATGACGCAATGCATCAAGACATCTAGGTCTCTTCCATGTTGACCCAAAAGGATTTTTCTTTGTTTTCAATCTATTTGTGTCATTCTTCCAATTCCATGAGTATTTGTGGAATGATGATAGTTTTGAGCTCTTAAACATGTCACAAAGACATACTAAACCCAAACCCATAGATCCCTATGTATTTTTGGGAGCAACCCTTCCTTCCTAATTCATGATGTAGCCTTATTTTGGAAACATATGACTTGGCATAGAGCTTTTCTAGGAAATCTCTCATGTCTTAGGAGAAAACATTAGCTACTTTAAAGCAATTTCTCATAGTAATGGAATAACAACCACTTTAAAGTTGAGGCATACGTCGATGACATTTTTTAGAATATTTCATGGTGTGATTTTATTTTTTCTTGTGACCTATCCTTTTCTTGGTGGTGTCATTGGGTTTGATGTCCTCCAAGAGTGCAATATTTTGAAGCATATGATCCCCCTTCATGACATGATACGAAATGAGAGGCATCCAATAAGTGGTGATCTAATATTCTTTGACTTGTCCTCTCTTGGAGACATTAGGCACGATTTTCCCTAACAAGAAGACCTTACATGAAGAAACCAAAATATCCTTTAATAAAAATTACATACATGAAATTCAAAAGCATACAAAATCATAGAATTATGGTGCCTTATTGAAGTTATTAGGAGGATAGATTTGGTATGGCTAGTACAATGAGAAGCTGACACACTGTCATGACTTTCTCATTGTACAGTGAGAATCCAAAACACTGGCATGACTTTCTCACTAAACCACCTCTTTGGGATAACTAACCTAATGGACAGACTGAGGTTCCACTACCCCAAAGTGAGCACATGATTGGGACAAATCACCTAGTGGATAGATTGAGGTTCTACTACCCGAGAGTGAGCATTGTATGTTATAGAAAAACAACCCCTTTCGACATCATGTTTGAATGGTTATGCTTGATCCTTTTGTTTTTATTTTCTTTATTAGCCTTTGATAGGGTATGACTATGTATCTTTGTTATTTCTGCATACTTATGTGTCTTGAATGTCTACTTTAGTGTGAGTTTGACATAGGTTCATACTCTCACTAAAGTGGGGGAAAAATGTAGTGTAGAAAAAATTAGCTCTTTTTCATACTTAATTTGGGAATAATTGACACAAAATTAACTTAATAATGCCTCGGTTTAGTGTTGTAATTTGTCGTACACATTCACATTAATCTAGGTCCCCTTTTTAATAAAGTGTACTTAATTTGTACCTTATTTAAGGTGTTGTAAAGTGTTGTAGTACACTTCCACACTTATCTAGGGTTTCATTAATTAATTGACCCTAATGAGGCCCTTTAATTCAAATTTAAGCCCTCTTAGTTGCATTTTCTGAGAGATCTATCCCGACACCCATAAATCAAATCGCATAACATTTAATTTGGAAAAATTAAGGTCCTAGAAAGTGGTGCTAGGACCTGTTCACCTTTAGTAGTGAATGGGTCTTCTCCACATAGGACCCCCCTTTCTATGCATTTTTGAGGTGGGTTTTTGGTGCTCTTCAATGCCTCGAAGTAAGGACCTAGAAATTTGTGCTAGGACCCATTCGCCTTTAGTGGTGAATGGATCCTTCCCAAATAGGATACCATTTTTGAATTTAATTCTAGTAGGATTTTAATGATTTTCAATCCTAGATCTGAGGTTGGCTTGAATTATTTGAATTTCGGGGATAATCTCTAGATTTAGTATAAATATGGAGTTAATTCACATTTTTTCTCCTAGCAAGTTTACAAGAGGCCTAAGAATTCAAGTTTTCAAGTATTAGATCACTTCAAAAGAATTTCAAAGGCATTCAAGGGAAGATTAGTGAAGTTTTATTGTAGCAATTCAAGGTCATATCATCATGTCAAAGGAATAGTGCATTCAAGCATGTTATTGAGCTAATATTGTTGATGTAACCTTGAGGATCTATTTGCAAGCATTGTTTCACATCTAATTTGAGATCAAGATCTACATTCTATGTGGCTACTTCATGTTAGTTTGAAGATTTTCATTCCAAGATAGCTTCCAAGGTATCATCATTTCAAGTTTCATGTTTCATGTCCTCATTTCATTGTTTCATCATTTGGTTAAATTACCTAAAAGGGGTTCGACCGAGGAAAACCCCTATTCACTAACAATCAACAAGTTTTTCTTCTCTTGAATGTGTATTTGCAGATTTACGGGTTGAAGATCAAGTGGAGAAAAAATTTGAAGCAAAATTGTCAAAGTTGTTAAGTTGCAAAGTTGTCATTCATAGTGTAAGAACACAAAAAAAGATATAGAATTTTCCATATACTTTCGGGAGTTGACAACTGAGGATCTAAGGGTGTAGGAATAAAGGAACAAAACTCAGATCTTAGTTTCAGAAACCCTAACGGCAACCGATTCACCACTAAAGGTGAATGAATCCTTTGTTCCTGTAATGCCCAAAATTTTAACTAGAAAAACCCAACTAATTTTTTTTTTGAACATTAATTTAAGTAACTTAAATAGTCTTACTAGCCATACTGTGATTATTGTTCTAGTTATAAGGATTTATATTGAGCATGCCTTTGCATGTTGAAGACATTAAGTGAACACTATAGCTTTGAGATATAGTTGACATTAATTTATTTGGAAGATTTATAAGGTAGAGTTAATTTTATATAAATTTGATGGCGTAGCTACCAACCCAAGCAAGGACTTAAAATAACCCTTAAAATACAATACAAACTCAAGAGATCCATCCCATTATTTTTAATGTGATGGTCACTCTTCCTAATAGGTTTAATATTATTATAAATACACATCTTCTATCTGTCAACCTTGCTATCCTCTATTTTATTAACACAAACGTTAATATGTTGACAATGCTATCATTAATCTCAATCTTAATATTATTATCTATTTCCATGTTCACACTCCATTGTAATTATTAAAAATGATACCAATACAACACCATCTAGAAGTATTACTATAGACATTAAAGTATTATCCTAACTTATTTAAGTTACATAATATTAAATGTAAGATTTGTGTACATCAAAGACTATCAACATTACTAGTATGATTGTCAATAGATTTTCTTATATAAACGTTAATATCATGTGTTAATGTCATTATTTGGTTTATCATACAAGAATGAGACTATTATTAATTATTCAACTCGATAATAAAAGTGTTATTGCTTAATCAACTTACAAACATGACAAGGAGTATTATCATTCAAGTAACTGTCTATAATAACAATTGATGATATCATTGTATACTTAATAAATTGATAATAATAATGATTTTCAATTTGTAATTGATATTGGGGTTACTTAAGCCTTATTGATGATATAATTATGAAATACGTAACAAAATTACTATACATTTTTCGAATCATAAATTATCACCTAAACAATTTTTAAGAAAATAAAATGATAAAATATTTTATGATAAAAACATTGTTGCTTGATTTACCATCTTCCAATAGAGTGTTATTATTAATTTCCTCTCAATCCTTTATATTGATCCAATAAAAAAATACACCTAAATGTTTAGAATTTAATTTCAATACTACTTTTGAACAATAACGAATCCCTAACAAAATCGTATTAATTAACTTAAATTTATTAATGTAGTTATTATTTAGTATACCAATAGTTATTTTTGAGCTCTATCTAAATTCCACATAATAACGGTGCACAATATAATATTTAATTACCCTTCAATAATTTCATCGATTTGCGTGACTCATGTCAATAAAATCAATTTGTTGCTAATTGAAGGGTGACTATATATGCAATTTGATAATCATTTGGAATCCATTTTGAAACATTTTAACGTGCCATAAGAGAGCATCAGTTATGCTGAAGTAAGGTCACGAGACCCAGAGAAAATTGTAGTCCTAAAATATTAAACCCTAAATATTTTCCATGCCTGACTGTTGACAAAATGGTTATGAGTACAAAGTGGCAGCAATTCTATTTTATTTACAAGAGATATAGGTCATTCAGACTTATTGCAGGCTCCCTTATTCTTAAATTGTATTGTAGGTAAGAGAGTACTTTGCTCTGTCAATCATCAACACACTACTGCTCCATTCATATTATTGATATTTTTAATTTAGAAGAAAACACAGTATACAAACTATAGGTCTTCTTTTTTTTCTCTCTCTGGACATGGTTATGTAATTCTTCTCCATAAGCATCAGTTTGGAGTCCTTTCTGTTAAGACTATTATTGTTATTCTCTTTCATGAAATTTTATCTTTATATCTTATATTCATTTTTATTTTATTTTATTTTTAACTGTACAGGTTTTGGATTTGTATCTCCATGCACTGTGCAGCAAATTTCTTCTGTCATTACATTCTATGGATAAACCACTAATAAAATTTATTTATTTTAATTTTTTTTATATATAAAACATGCCTTGTTACTGCAGAGGCAACAGTTTAAAACTACTCTTTTATTTGCTACGATGCACAGTAATAGAAGACCCATGTTTCTATGTTTTCCATTTATTAGTAATATTATTTTATTTAATTAATTATTTTGAAGCTGTTGTGCACAGCTCACACCAACACATTGATTTTCTTTTTCTTTAGTTTTCTTTTTTTTAATTATTTATTTATTTTTATTTTTATTAATGGTTTGAAGATTTATACATATATTTTTCAGATATTTTATTGTGTTTAATATAATTAAATAGAATATTACAATCTTGCATTTTGATAAATAAATATTAACAAGATTGTTAGTGGTTAATATATATTTAGAAGCTTGCATTATATTTCCCCAAAAATATAGAGTTATTTAAAATTTAGAAAGTAATCTTCTACTGCAACTTTAAAAAGAAATCTTTTACAACCTTAATAATTGATTCTTTTTTATTTATTTTTTTCCATTGTCCAAAATAATGATATTGTACCAATTTATTAATTGATTTTAAAGCATGAATTTGAAAAGAGTTCTATTTTAAAGCAATATTTTATTCATCAACTAAAAGATCATATTTCTTACTTTTAAAAAGAAATATAATTATATATGTACTAAACTTGCTTCAAATATGTTTTACTATAACTCTCAAATATTTGTAATTTAAAAACTATTAAAAAAGTTACAAATATTATTATCTCTATTCATATTCAATGACTTATACAATTAAATGGTTCCTAATAATTTAGAAATTTATGGAAAAGACTAAATCTCACATGAAAACTTATATTGTTAATAATAGTTGAAGGATATCATTAACCATATTCAACACATACATTAACTTCACAATAATACAACTTTCCTTGTAAGGTTAAATAAAAATTGTTCCTTCATTGGATACAAAAGGAGACATAATATTCATTTAAATCTAATTTCCTTAACAAAAAATAATATCATTTTCTAACTCTTTCCACAACTTAGAGATATTTCTACTACAAGCATAATCATGAGGAAAAGATACAAGGATAGGGTCTCAACATCCTTTCACAATCTATATCGTATAATATGAGGACTTTTAAAAAGTCTTTGGCTCCATTATCCCTTCCATTTACAAAACAATAGTTGGAAACATATATCATGTCATCAAATAAGAAATTGTTTCATTCCATTTTTGAGAATATAAACATGAGAATTTAAAGAGGTATACCAATGGACACGCCTTGCTCTTTTGGTTATTTAATTTTACAACATTATACTAGCTATTCCATATTGTAACCAAGATTTGCAAAAATGAGAATAACACAACTAATTTGGGTTTTCTCTCCACCTACCATAATGGCATCATGAAGCCTCTTGGGCTCTATCCATACCCCCAAACAAGAAACAAAATACTACCAATGATCTTGGTAGGAAGACTAAAATAATAGCTTATCTACAATTTTTATTTACCCTTTTTACCAAAAAAACTCTAATTTCACATACACCAAAACTTGGGCTATTTCCCACTTGTTTTGAAAGCCATAGCAAAATAATAGAACAACAAATTTTCTACTCAAACAAATTTGATAGAAATGAAAAAAAAATACTTATCTCCATAATTTTTCCCTTTGAACACCTCCTTCTTTTGAGAGAGCTCTTTGTTTCTCTTCCAAATTTTTCTTCCCCTCTTTCCCAAACTCTAAATCTAAAGAAAAGTTCTCCAAAAGGAGAAGTTGGTAGCACCCATTTCTTTTTTTCCATCCAAGTATATAGGAATTCAACTTGAATTAACTTGGATGAGAGAGAGACACTTGTCACTCTCTCATTCGATCTTTCAACACATATCCCCACAAGTTCTCACACATGTGTGATACTTTTGGGGAGATGAAGAATGTACAATGACACTCTACTCAACATCCCTTACAAGGTGGCTTCACACATGTGAAAGCCTTGATTCTCTTCCCAAGTTCATTAATGAACTTTACGGAGTGTGTTGGGAGAGTGAGAAGTCACTTTTCCCAACTCTCAAGAACTCAAATTCGTCACTCTTTCTAGTGGACTTTTGAAGGGTCATATGATGCCCCAAGTACAAGGTCACATGTCCAAAGGGTCCCCCTTTCATAGGTATAGACCCTAGGGGTCTATTTTTGCACTAATATCAATAAAATTGACCAAACAACACCCTAAAAAGACCACTTTAAAAGTCAATTCGAAATTTAATACCTAACTAAGGATTTCAAAACTCTAATTATACTTACATCCTTAATCACTTGACTTAATTTAATAAGGCTCTACAAAACATGCTTACAAAAAAATTGCCAATCATTAAACCCTAAATACAATTAAAACTTACAAAAAACTTTAACTACCTCTTAGATCATAGGGTCAAAATTTAAAACTTCAAAAGATAAATATTTAACTTGGGTCTAGATATTTCTCTTCTTTTTTTTTTACCCTTGACATTACTCTCACATGTATTTTTCCAAATCAATGTTAGGTTAGAAATATAATAAATACCTATTCAAAATATTAATAAGATCAAATTCAATAGTTAGTAAATCATAATACACATATATTCATTTCCTTTCTCTATGAAAGATGAAAACCTTGAGCATGCATGAAATAATAATGAAAACCTAACCTTAACTAAATAATTTATTTACACTACTAAATTTACTCTTGGACACTCCTTCCTCTAATAAAATTCATCATGCAACTTCATATCTAATTTATATAACTTTTCCTCAAATTATCTTACCTCAAGTATACCCCTCATTGATTAGAGTCATCATTTAAATTTACCTCGATGGTGCTTGGCTAGTGATCCTTCTGGAAACTTCTTCCCGATCTTCCCAAAGTCCCACTTTGTTCCTGACTATTATTATTTTCCAAGTAACGTGAAACTTATTAGTGAGATTCAAACCAATGTTAGCTACACAAAATTCCTTAGCTCATATCGATCTAAGTCTATTCTTCATATGATACTTGTTCAAGAATCTAAATATTATCTGCTCACATTCATTCTTAATATTTTTCCCATTTTCATTTACTAACAAGAATTTATCACAATAATCATTTAAACTAGTTCATAAGAAAATCAAAATATTAAACATGGAATCGGGCTAAATCATCAATTTATTCACCAAAAAAAATAATTGAACTTATCAAGGCGTCACACAATTTATAGACGATGTCGGGCCTCAAATTTCCCTAAAAGCAACCTTCTTGTAGCAAGGTACACATCATTTTGAGCTCTAAGAACTCCCCTCGTAGTTGCTATAATAGTTCGGGTTAGTTTTTTATTGTTATTGGAATCGTATCACACACATAATTGAATGTTTTATAGGAATATTTAGTACTTCATCATTTTGATGCAAACCCTAATTTTTATATTAAACATATGGATATTTAATAGTTACAAAAACTTAAACAGAGATAAAAAAAATCATGCATACCACAATACAATGATTTACATGGGGAAAACCCTTTCATGAGAAAAACCCCACACTCCAAAATCCACCCAATATATTATTCATAAAACCACAAAGATTACAATATACTTGTAGATCAAGCTTCTCACAGGAGTATCACCACTCAAAGAACTAGAGACAACACAACCACTATCAGAATCTCAGAATACATCACAATACATAGGCATAATACAATTCCCTCATAGAATAGGCTTACCTTCTAGGGAAATTCAAGCTAATAAAAGATTGGTCGTCAGATATGAGTCATAATGATGAACGGTCAAAATTTACAATAATAAAATATAAATAAAATTTTCCTTTCGGGGGCGTTGCCCCAAGACCCTAGTTGAGGGTATGATCCCCTGAACCCCTCATGGGGGTGGATCCCCCCATGACCCCCCCATTTTCGTTGGCTAAACAATACCTTATGTAATTGCATGGTTGAGACACATTTTCTCAACAATATATTTCCACAGGTTTTCAAAGCATAAAATGGTTACTAACCCAGAACCATATTTTATGTGTTCTTGTCCTTGAAAAATCATAGCTCTCTTCTACAACACAATGATAGTTATTTTCATGAACACAACCTTGAATGTCATGTAATTATGAGGGTATACCAGATAGAGGATAGTCCTGCTCAAGGATAACTTAATGAACTCCCCCTTGGTGAAGGTGTAAAATCTTGGAAAATCGTGTATACTTCCCAAAAAAATATTAATTCTTTTGGCGATTTTTTTTGTTTTTCAAGAAAGAAAATAATATCAATTGGCGAATCTTTTGTAATCGCTATAATTCTATGGAAAATCCTAGCAAATTACATTTTTTTTAAAACCAATAAAATATTTTCATTGGCGATTAAAACCTATTTTCAAACCAAAAAAATATTTCCATTGGTGAATTAAACATGTTTTCAAACCAACACGATATTTCTATTTGCGAATTAAAGTTGTGCTCAAACAACTAAAATATTTTTGTTGGCAATTCAAAAATGTTTTCAAACCAAAAAAAATATTTTCATTGGCAAATTAAACCTATTTTCAAATGAATTAAAAAAAACTTTAGCGAATTAAACATATGTAATCTCAAACTAATAAAAAATTCATTGGCGAAATAAACTGGAATGCCAATAATAAGTCATAGCGTGGGTGGAAAAAATATCAAATGCTACATATTGTTCTATTCTAAGACAAATTTTCCACACATCCAAATTCCTTGATAAAGTGTTCAGAATGGGGACAAGTGTCAACATATTCATTATGTCTAAAGCTAGATGTCAGCACAAATCAATATAACCCATGACCATTCAAGAAATTTTCGACGGAAAGATGTAGTTGCATTTCAAAATAAAATGCCTGAAGTACTAGACTTGCAAATTCAAACATCTAGAATAACACTAGAACTGTTAGATTTCCAAAAATCAATGGTTGACATTTTATTACTTATTAAATTACTTAAAGTCATGACACCCAAAATAATATTTTATTATTGAAGGTTGCTTAAGTTATGACTTAAGCCTTTGGAGTCATTATGATGACTGACCCCTCGACCTAGGTGTTTACTGGTTCTGTGGAGTATTAAATTTAGGTGGCAAATATTTTTTGTAGAAAAATTAATGGCTGAGATTGGCAATTAACGATCAGGCGGCTCCCACATGCTTGTACTGTTATGAAGGTGGTGTCATTATTTTTCCATGGTAATGCAGGATTACGAAATCTATCTTTTGTGGGACTAAGCTTTATCTCATGGTTAATGGTCTAAAAGGAATCAACGATTAGCGCTAAGTTCATCAAATATCAACGGTTATCGCAAGATGGATGATTATAGTTTCATTATGGAAGCAAATGTCTAAAGCACTAGATTTGTGAATTCAAGCCTTTGTAATAATGCTAGAACCATTAGATTTTAAAATTTCAATGGTTGACATTTTATTATTTTTAAATGACTTAAAGTCGTGGCTCAATTTTTTTGAAATAATATTGTCACATGAAGTGGTGAATTAAATTTTAAGTGTTGAGTATTTGATGTCATTGTCTTCATTCTAACTTCTATATATACTTCACCAACTTGATGTTCTTCATATCATTTATAATATATTTGGCTTCACTTTCTTTCTTCTCTCTCCTCAATTTAACTATGATATGGAGTCTTCATGGCATGTCATGCTACCCAAATTTTTTTGGGAGAAAAGAAGTGATGATGCATAAAGCGATGATGCATGTAATACCCCCATATTTCTGATACTATTTGCTACTATTGGTTTCTCTTGTGTTGTTGGATTTGACATTTATGTGGTTTTGATTGATGCTTTGTGACGGTGATGGTCTGTATTGTTGTTTGGTGTGTGTGGATGCGGGGTTTAGTTAATTGTTGCGTGTGGCATTATTAGTATGATTTGTGATACTCGATGTGTTGATTTGGATTATTAGTTATTCAAATAAATTTTCATTAATGTTTTTATATGTTGATGTGATAATCCTACGGTGATCATGTTATTTGAATTCAGTAATATTTTATAATACAATTGTTTAATAATTAGTTAAGATGCAGTAGTTTAATATCATGTTATCTTATGTCAATTTGGTTAGAAATGTTAGCTCATTATTGATATTATAATTGTTAGAATAGATTAGGTGAGAGGACAGTGTAGCATCACTCGTTCACGAGTGCCCTGCTACACTGCAATTCCTTCTCATGATAGGATGTTTGATTATATATATATATATATATACATGTGCTACTTGACGTTTATTTGGATGCAGGATTGCAGGAATAAGTCTCGATTCCACCTGCTTCGGCAGGACAGGGCGAGCAATAAATTAACCCAATGGGTAAAAGTTGAAAAAGGGAGTAGGTTTGGAAGTGTCCCTGTCCCAAGTCTGTCGTCTGTTGTGAGTCGTTGCGTTATGACTGAAGTTTTGTCTTTGCCTTGTATGTAGTTTCTCTATTGAGAATTTATTTTATTCTTGGTTAATGTTTAATTAATTAATCGTATTGCATAAAATAATTAATTAATGTTGCATTGTCATTTGATTTAATTGAGAGTTAGAAAAATGTTAAAATTAAATATATAATAAATTAAAAGTGATTTAATTAATTAAAAGTGCAAATAATTATAATTAAATTAATATTGTTGAGAGTAATTAAATATTATTATTTTTATTAAAATAGGAAATTATGTGAAGATAATATCTAAATTTAAATAAATTATTTCAATTAAAGTTTTAGATAAATGTGAGCTTTTAAAAGCTGAAAAAGGACCAATAAGGAAAGAGGCTTTTTGAAAAAGAAAGCGGAAAAAGATTTATTGATTTTAATTAGTGATTTATTATTTTTATGAGGGAATCATTCACACACAGAAAGGTTTTGCTCTGTGTTTTTAGATCTAGAAAAATAAAAAAATAAAAAAATAAAAATAAAAATAAGAAAGATAGTTTTGGAGTTTGGAGGTTTTCTTCTGGGTAAAAATTATTGTGAGTTTACAAAGAAAAGATTATTCAGTAGAACGTTGAAGGCAGAGGATCGAGAAAAGAGACCAGCAGGAGGAGATCGAGAGGAGGCTACCGAGAGGATTCTTCTTCAGACGAAGGACTCCAGGTTTTCTCCTTTTAAATTTTAATACTTGGTTGATCTGTAAACAAATCTAGTTGTTATGTTTTTCGAAAAGTAATTAAATGAGATTTGTGATTTGAAAATGTAGTGTATTTATACTCTCGAATCCTCTACAGAAAACTATAGTAAAACCCTTCAAAATTTATTTAACAAAATTTGTTTGTAAAAAAAAATTAATTTATTATTGTTTGATTTTATTTGCCTAAATCTATATTGAAGTTGTTAGGAAAAATAATTTATTCATATGGATTGTTTGAATTCCTTATTTATATATAAATATAAATTTCTATTTAGTTTGTATTTCAAGAAAATTAAATTGAATATATATATATATAACTGTGCATTTAAATATTTAATGGCGTGTATTTCGAGTTTTTCCGTATGTTGAATATTGTGAAAAATATTGTTAAAAAAATATATATATATATAAATCTAATTTTAAAATATGAAAGGAAAAGCTTTTATTAAACTTTCTGGGGGTGGGGGTCGGCCGAGGCCGTACCACCCACGGCCCCACTGTGGAATGGTTGCGGCCACCACAGACTGTGGGGGCTACGGCCACCACAGTCCGTGGGGGCTGCGGCCTCCCTGGCAGTGGTACAACAAAATGGAATTTAATTTAGTTATTTAAATTTTTATTTTTATGTTATTTCTTTATTTAGTTTTTAAATCAGATTTTGATTTATAGAATAATTTGTATAATCTCGATTTGCATTTAATTCATTCGCTTTTATAATATATATATATTATTTAACATATATTTATTATATATTTAACATATATTTATTATATATTATTTAATATATATATATTATATATTATATATTATTTTAATACATATATAAGCACTGTTAAATTTTTATAATATGTTTTGATAAAATGATTGGTTTTATAAAATGTCTTATCATTCTTAATATTTATATAAATAATTTTGAAAATGTTTAACAAAAATTTAATATGATAATTTTTAATTTGTGATATAGTGATATAGTTTAATTGAGGAAATTGGAAATAAGCTGTGTGATTATAATTAAATCGAATAGTTAAAATTTAAATGTATGATGTTATCATGTAATTGTGTGAATTTGAATTTAACAGTATGTTTTGTTTTGATTTGAATAATCTCGAATTGTTGATTTAGTTGTTTGATGAAATTGTTGAGTTTGGAAATATTTCTTTATGGAATTGTTCTTAAGTAGTTGTTTTCTTGAGGTTATTCGTCAAGTTGTGGTGGTACTCTCTTCTTTATGTAATTGTGTTGTATGAGAAAACCCTAGGTTTACCTTACCTTCCTTAAGAGTTTATGTTATTGTTAAGGACTTCTAGAGATGGAATGCTTTTCCGTCATGTTCTTTTATTCCCCATGTCGGGCAATTAGGGTTAAGGGTATTGTAAGTCTTCCAGAGAAGTTTGCTTGAGTGGGATGTTATGTGTAGAGGTTCATTTTGTGAATCGCCTTGATGTATTGTACTATGATGTTGTACCCGGTTTCCACGAACGGGATTTGTGCCTCCTAGGAAATAGGAGTGGGTAATGAGAATTGTACCTCCTTTGGAAGGAGTGTGTATTTTGAATTGGTTTCCTCCAGTGTATGGAGTGAGTTCCTTGTTTTGTTTTCTCCTTGGATTGGAGAGTTTATGTTGTTTAGTTACCTATTGTGGTATCGTGCCTTGTGTGTTGTCGATAGGAGAGTGGGGGTTCTTAGGGTCCGCACAAGGGCCTGTGGTAACTCACCTAGAGTTTACTCAAGGATAATCTAAAAGCACTAATGGGGGCTTCTACACTCAATAAAGATGAAAGAATGTCTCTCCCGTGAAGCAAGTAAATGATAAGGCTCGAGGATGAGATGGGATTACAGTTTTATGGAGGGTCCGGCGGCCGGTAGAGGCAAGCCAGGGTAACCCAGGATGGGGGTCCGGTAGCCTAGGAAGGTTGAGCCAGGGTAACTCATGGCAATTTATGCATGACACTCTTCCTATGTCAACAGTTAGTCAGTTATTGTGCGATGTTCATGATCTTTGTTCTCTGGAAGCATTGTAACCTTGTGTTAAGTGATAGTGTGTTTGTAGTTGTTAAGTGATTTATTGATTTGTCTTTGGTTATTGTTGGAAGTAGTATTTGTTATGATGTCTTTAGTTTCATTGGTGCATGCGATTATGAATTGTTGTGTTCTAAAGTGGTGTTGTTGTGCCTTTGGATATGTCATTGTTGAATTCTAAGTGGTCTTTGATGTTAAGTTGTCCTTTGGGAGTTAGTCTTTGTTATTGATAGGCGTACTTGGTCGGGGACCCTTCCTTGTCTACTCTCAGCACGGGGGTGGTTGGGTGGAACGTGCTTCGCACCCCATTGGGTTCCCTCTTCTGTTGCAGATGTATCTTTTTCTTGCAGGTTTTGGCGGATGTTGATGATCCAGCGTCCTTATGTACCAGATAGTTGTATATGCTTCTGTTGTAATGTATTCATTGTTGTATTGTCTCCCACATGTGTTGGGATGACCTTGATGTGATTTGTATATGTAGTTACTGAGATGTATTTCCAGTCAATTGTATTTTACTATCATTGGGATGTAATAATTATTCAGGCCATGTATTTATTCAGGATCTTGTGTTATAATTGATTATGTTGAGTTGTATCTATCGAAATATGTAATACTTTATATCTTGATAATTCCATGTATTTTCATATGTGCATATGTTATTAATATGGATATTGTTGATGGATATTTTAAATGATTTAATGGGAATGAATAGATTTACGTAATAGATTAATTATTGTTATCTTGTTATCGTTGTTATGGGTTAGTGTAGTCATGTCACTTCGTGTACCCCATTGGAACTAGTTGTGCCTCATAATACATTGTTATGTTATAATACTTAAGTATGTTATTATATTCTTTAAAAAAAAAAAAATTGTTCTGTTGTTATTAGTTCCTTTGGGGCCTATTACATGTATGGATAATGCATGTATGTGACATATGAAATTGGGTATGGATTTTACAATTCCTTTGTGTGTAGGTTGAGATGCTATTGTAGATGCCAAATCTGCAAATGGTTAGTATTTTAAAACCAAGCTAATAATCAAGCATCCATATGAAATAATAAATCATGTTTCTAAATGCAAAGAAATTACAAGATAAACTAAAGCATATAAAACATGAAATAAATCATATTTCATATTGGATTGGTGCTATTGTTGAAAATAGCCCTTTCCCAATCCTTGATAGATAAGCTAAATGATCCAATGCCTTGAGATGGAGTGGATGGGAAAAATCAATTCTCAGTTTAAGAGAGTGACTTTGCAAGAGATTGTGAAGGATTTGATGATGAATGAAGCCTCTATTTTATAGATTTTCAAATGCTAAGAGTGCTTATGAGAGAGCAATGTGGGACTAAAAACAAGCCAATGAAAAGAGGCCACTTGTCAACTTGTGAGTGGTTGAGGAGTGTGCAAGATTTGGGAAATGTGCCCAAGAGGGGAAATTCAAATTTGAATTTGTGAGTAAATGCTGAGTTTGACTTGTGCAAGGGACATGTAAAAGCCATGTAAGAGCTCATAAATGACTTGTTGGATGTACATGTCCACTTGTTTTTGAATTCAAACTTGAGGGAATATTCCTCAAAGATACCATGTTGATGGAAAATGTTGGATTTAATAAATCAATAAATTGGATTTATTTTATGCAAATGAGATGGTCAGAGGATATGATGGGTGATTAGGTTAGGGCTAATTATGATGAAGTTAGCTTAATGTGGGATGATTAGATGATTTTGACTTTATGACTTAAATATTTGTTTTATTTAAATCGTAGTGTTGATGGAAAATGCATTTGGATTTAATTAAATGAATGTTTGATTTATTTGATTAAAAGGAACAACCTTATGAATGAACTTAATGAGTTTAATTTATCTGATGAATGGATGAAGGTGAACTTGATTAATTAAATGAGCGGATGCATGTGAAGCCTAGTTTACTTGATGAATGCATAATGCTAATTTTGCATGTCTACATTTTTCCCCTCTTTGAAGCAATGCACTTGTTGCGTTGGTTCAAAGAATAAACTTGTTGCGCTCAAAATTCAAAAAATTTCTGATTTTTTCGGATGCCCCAGCAAAAAGAAGTATACTAGTACATTGTCCCCTCAAGAGATCAAGCAAAAAGATTCAATTTGAGGGTTGATCTCATGATAAAGAGATTCAAAATGGATGGTTATGGATGATAATGCAAATGAGATGATTTTAAGATGCTTAGAATAACAAATCTATATTATCTTAAACAACTTAAAGGATGATATGATGTATGAGATGCAAAAAATGGATGATGTGATATGCCATGATTATGCAATGGATGATTTATGAGATGCTTAGACTAACAGATCGATATGGATGATGATGATATGTTGTGATTATGCAAATGTATGAGATGCAAATGTGATGATTTATGAGGATTCTTAGACTAATGTGATCTATATTATGATGATGATTATGCATGTGATGATATGAAAAATAATCGATGGCTCAGGATGCAAGATGAATGCATTGGTGATGATGATTAACTATTCATGTTGTGGATGTTAGTGCAGAAAGAAGACATTAGATGATGACAAGAGATCCACAAGCCAACTTTATGAGAGATGATGATGATGAAATGATGATGAGAAATGGATGATTTCTTATCAAGGATTGGGATTTTAAAAGGGCTACATACCTTATGCTCTGATAACATGTGTAGGGTATTGATGCATCAAGGTATAAAGAACCGTGATGGCATTGTACCTAGTAAGCATGAATTTGACTCCGACAAGCAGATATGAGCATTCTTGTTCACACTTGACATAAAGAAACCTTGCTAGGGACGTGCATCTATCAAAAGCAAGTATTCACCAAGTTATTTTACAAGAATGTCCAACAAGCACAATAGACAAAGGATATCGACGTTGTTCCATTCCTATCTCTAAATCCTTCATTCAGATATCATCGAGAGGTCCTTGGAATGAGCGCAATAAGATAAATCAAAAGAAAAGATCAAGTATGCAAACAAGCCAATGTCCTTCATATCTCTAGCCAAAAGGGATTTGTTTTGATAGGATAAGAATCCAAAGTGATAAAAAATGAAGCCCATTGTCAGAACGATATATCCTAGGACATGCATTGTATAGGATGATGATGGTTTGATAAATTGATTGATAGGCTATTGATATAAGGTCAATTGACATGTTTGTGAATGGTCAAGAGTTTGATTTTGTTTTAATTGTTTGTTGTTTCGATTTTGATTTTACGATTGAAGATTGATTTTGATGATTGTTGTGATTGTTTTTGTTTGTGTTACCAAAGGATGAAGGTGACGATCAGTTTATTATGGATGATTGATTATCGTGGGTGAAAGAAAAATGATATGGATGGATTTTTTCAAATATTTGGA
>VDFB02201162.1:0-25015 GCA_007258455.2 Sequoia sempervirens | reverse complement strand
GATGAACACTTGTACTTACCATAGTTTGGTTGTAGCCATTATGGTTGATATCGTGTTGAGGCGATATCTAATATCATGTTGAGGTGATATTCTTCTTTTCACATCTGGTTGTAGCCAATGTGATGGACATCACGTTGAGGTGATATGTCTTGTGTAGCTGGAAGTTTACTCCCTAGCTGAGAGGGAGTGTTAATGATATCATGCAGCGTCAGAAGTAATTTCCAGCGATCTTCTTTTGCTAATAAATTAAATGATAGCATTATGCTATTTAATTTATTCGAGTTCAAGAGGTGCGATTCTTATGAAGAGACTTCTATTTATTAAGCAATAAATATTAAATGAAATAACACGTCCCTTGTGTTAAGGCCGACCTCCTCTCTTGGCACGATTGGATGCATCTATTTGAAAGAAGATATATTACCATCATTGGCCGACTTGTATTAAATATAAGGTGGCGACTCTTCAAGATGTATAAATAAGAGTTCGCTTTCTCATTGTAATCATAAAGTTACAAGTCAAGTTCGATTCTTTTATTCTCTCAAGTACGAATTCATCTTGGAGCAGTGTGTGTTCTGTGTATGGGCAGAGTGATATTATTAAAGAAGGCAGTTCTGTGTTAGCAGATTATAGGAGATAAAATCTGTGCTTGGGTCATCTGTTGATGCTTATATTCGGCCTTAAGATTTGCCTATTGTAAAAGGACTCTCTCCTTATTGAGATTCAATATATAAGTGTTATTTTGTGGCTGGCTTTTTCTCCCTCAAGAGGAGGGTTTTCCCAGGGTATCTGCTGTGTTATTGTGTCTGATTTGAATTAATTTCTGTGCATTTTATCTGATCATTAAAATTTACAGTGTGGTACACCTGGCCTCCTTCAGTTTCTCAAATGTTGTATTAGCAACCTCATTCCATTGGAAAACATCCTTTTTCAAAAGTATTGTGAGAGGTGTTGTTATGCAGCCTAAATTCTTTAGACATCTTCTATTGTTCTAGTGAGTCCTAGGAAACACCTCAAGTTCTTAATGGTTTTAGGAACTAGCCACTCCATCACAGCCTTGATTTTGTTTGGATTAACTTCTACTACTTCATAAGGCACAATGTGACCCAATTACTCAACCTCTTTGAGACCAAAATCAAACTTAGAAAGTTTAGCATAAAGCTGATATTGTTAGAGAATATTTGATGCCTAATCAACATGGTACGAATGGTCTTTCAATATCTTTTTATAAATCAATGTAGCATCAAAAAATACCAATACAAACTTCCTCAAAAATAGATTAAGGATGGAATTCATGTAAATTTGGAATGTAGAAGGAGCATTCATAAGACCAAATGGCATTACCAAAAACTCATAATGATCTTTATGAGTACTATAAATCATAGTTCACCAACTCGTTGAGTCATCAAGTACTTGCAAGTTTTTATGTCAATGATTTGTCAAGTATTTGTGAGTTTTTTTTTGTCAATTTTTTGCTCCATTTGCTTGTCTTGCATTTTTTAAATAATTTGTTGAAAACTTGATGGACTTTACTATTTGACTCATTGCACAAAAGACATGGTAGAAATGTGTAGAAAATGCTGTAAAAACATTGTTTTGCCTTTAAAAGCCTTATATGGCCATGTTGAACACTCCAAAAATGTTTTTTTTGGTTTTATAAGAATTGTTTTTTGCCTTTTAAAAAATTATAAAAATGGTGTGCGCCATGAAGGTCTTTGTGGTTTTGAAACTCTTCATTCGGGCTTGGTGGTGGGGCTCTGCCTTTTGACCCCACCCTCTATCACAACAAGGAACACATGAGAGGCGCTGCCCCTAGATCCCCATGAGGGGCACTGTCCTCGACCTTGCTAGGGGTGTTGCACCTAGATCCCCATCAAACTCATTTGATACTTTTTGCAGCTATATTTTGCATTTTTATTTTTTTTAAAGTTTAAGTAGTTTTTAAGTTGTCAAGTTTTCATCAAGTAGGAAATTCTTGGCTTGTTGAATACTCTCTGATTTTGATTCTACGAACTTTGCTATAAATCAATATCGCATCAAAATACATTAATACAAATTCCTCAAAAATGGTTAAAAATTTAATTCATGAAACTTTGGATTGTAGGAGCATTTAAAAGATCAAATGACATCACTAGAAACTCATAATGACATTCATGGGTACTAAATTCTATCTTGGGTATTTCTTTTTTCTCAATTCTAATTGGGCGAGTAACCTAATCTTAAATCAGGTTTTGTAAAACCATAGCTCCATTTAATTCATCTAACAAATCATCAATGTCTGGAATAGGAAACTTATGCTTGATGGTGTATTTGTTGTGTTCTCCATAGTTTTGATACATGTACCAAGTGTCAACTTTCTTGTGTACCATCACCACTGAAAAGGAATAAGCACTTTGACTATAATGGATAATAATTGTTTCTAACATCTTTTGTAACATCTTCTCGATTTCACTCTTTTGGACATATGGGTACTTGTAGGGCCTAATGTTAGGTGTATGGCACTTTGACATTAGTTGAATGGCTTGATCATGATTCCTTTTGCGAGGAAGTCCTTTTAGCATATTTTTGAAGACTATTGAATGTTTCTCCAAAATAGCAAGTAGGTCTAGTGGTGTAGATCCCTTTGTTGGTTGTGCCTCTATTGAAAATAATTGAGCCACAAGCCCATTTGTACCCTTTTTTACAATCTTTTGCATCTGATAATAACTCACTAATTGTGGCAATGTTGCATGTAGCCTACATAGTTCAAATTTTGTACCCTTTGATTGGAATCACATGAAAAGATCTTGAAAATTCATCTCAATCATTCTCAAGGTGGTGAGCCATTGGACACCCAAAACTATGTTAGCTCCATCCATGGAATTACAAACATAGGACTGATTTATAATATGCTTTAATACCTAAGTTACCGATTCGCTTTTGGATCTCATGTACTTAATCCGCACGATTCGGCAAAAAATTTTGGATTTGGGTACGGCTTGGGTACGGCAATACAAAACATATAAAAATCAGAAATATATACATATTTGCATAGTAATTAAGTTCAGAATACACCACCATATTAATAGTCTAATAACATAGCAAAAATACATCACCACTTTCATAGTCACTAAGTCAAATATTAAAATATTAGTGATTACTCGATTGTCATGATATAAAATTATAAATTAAAGTTGAAACATAAAATGTCAAACGTTTACAATCAGCCATGGCCCATTATTGATCATTGATCAATCTGAATCATATGGGTCATCAGTATCAAACAAACTAGCATTATTAGATGCTACATTTTGCGTAGAACCACAAATAGCATTCGTGGCACTCGCACAAGCACTGCCACTAGCAGTAGCAGTAGCACCGACACTACCACTCTCACGATCAGTAGCTGCTCCAGGCTCATACTCATCATCAATATCAAGTGCAGCTAAGTGACTTGTGGAAGCATCCAAGTCAAGCTGCTCTGGCTCAATATCCCACCTCCTTGTGTCTCCTTCTTTGTAGGAAGTTTGCTTGTGTGTAAGGAGGCGCAAGTTTGAATGCACATACACCAAGTCCTCTGCCTTTTTTGAATGCAGCCTATTGCGTTTTATTGAGTGGATGAAGGAGTATGTGCTCCAATTCCTCTCTGATGAAGATGAACTAGCAACCTATTAAGAGTCAAGACCAAATTAAATAGTTAAGAGTTACAAAATTTAACTAAACAAAATTATTAATTAATATAAATTATAAATTAAAATTAAAATTACAAACTATAAAACTTACTTGGGATAAGATTTTGATTGCAATTGGTTGGATGTGCATGTATTCTTGCCCATGGAAATACCACCAACTATGACCATCTACCCTGTACTTGTCTCGAAGAGCATCAAGATTCTGAGCAACACTACCGGAGCATGCAAAAGCCATGAACTCAGCCCTCACTCGATCACGTTGGTCACGATCAGTGAAGAGTCTCCGAATTGCTGCCTTGTAACCTTGAGCCACTTCAACATCCCTATATGGAGCAACTCTTGAGGTAACAGAAAGAAGCTCAGGACTATAATATTTGGGACTCAATGCAAAAGCAAGAAGATGCAATGGAGTTGTCATTTTGTTCCATCTATCAACCATGATTTCCTGTAGCTCTTTGAAGAACTTTTCATCAGGATCTTCCTCTTTTGCATTGATGATGGTTTTCATCTTCTCAATCATTGAGTCGATACCATCATATACTTCTCCCAAACAAGGTCTATCCATGTCTGTGTAACGGATCATGCTCAGTATAGGCTCAGTGAAACTGACCAGGTACTCAACACGATCCCACCAACAATCATCTAGTATCCTTTGCCTGATCCTATTTGCCCTTTCACTGCTAGATTGCTTCCATATGGCCCAATTAGGGCTGATTACCATGGCACAAAGTGCCTCACGAACCTTTATAAGTCGTCTCAACACAATTGTGTTGGAGGCAAAACGGGTCTCTGCAACCTGTTTGGAAATCAAAATTAAAATTAAAATGTAATTTAAATTTACAAAATCAAAATTTAAAATTAAAAGAAAACTAAAAATTTAAGAATATTGAGAATTTCAATTAACTTACCTTCAACAATTCCAATTTTGAGAATTGTCTAAATATTCCTTGTGTCATATGGTGGTTGGTGACAAACATCTGGATGTCTTCGCCCTCAGCATACACCTGTTTGATCCACTCAATTTTGGATCCAATTTTTGTAGCATTAGATTGAGGGAGTGGACAGCACAAGGTGTCCAAAAAATGTGTGGATACTTCTCCTCAATCAATAACCCAGCAGCCCTACAATTTCTGGCATTGTCGGTTATAACTTGCACAACATTTTGATGGCCCACATCTTCAATGGCTTGGCAAAGGATGTTAGCAATAAATGGACCATCTTTCACCTGTCCCTCACAATCCACTGCTCTCAAAAACATTGCCCCTTTAGGGGACACGGCAATAACATTGATCAATGGGCGATTTTTTGCATCTTTCCATCCATCAGAAACGATGGTCACCCCTGTTTCAATCCATGAATCCCTTATGGGCTTCAAAGAGTCTGCTACATGTTTCACCTCTTTCTCCAATAAGGTGCAACGCACCTTCTCAAAACTTGGGCCCTTATACCCCTTTGGAGCCTCATTAATAGATTTCACCATTTTTTGCCAATATGGTGAACGAACAACGTTGAATGCCAATCCATTGGCATAGACACATCTTGCTATGTCTTGATCAGCAATCTCTCTTGCCTCATTCTGAAATGAAACTTCCAACGGTCCCTTAGATCTTTTATTTGATGAGGGCACGGTTTGCTCTTGAGGGATGTTTATAAATGGATGGCTTTCTGTAGGTGGAATATAAGTAGGTGGTGTAGGGGGTTTCATGGATTGAGATCCTTTCTTCAAAGGATGGTTTTTTTTTAGCACTAGTAGCTTTTTGATCTGCTTTTTCTTGCTCAGCAATATATTTCAACACTATGTCATCTGCAAGGCCTTTGCCATCACCTTCTGGAGGTCCCGGACAAGGTTTGATGCCAATATCAGGGATACTACACAAGTGGGCTTTGACTCGACTGTATGAGCTCGTGTATTGAATTTTGCAATGACCACAAATCCAAATAAATACTCCACCACCTGGACATTGTTGAACCATTTCTACATATTTCCAAAGGGGAGAGGTTGCACTTATTTTGAAACGAGATTGGCCTGAATTAGAAGCAGATGCCATTGTAATACCTAAGGGCCAGGGCACAATAGATTGAAATAATTTTGGTATTGAAATTTGAAACTAAAAAGCTTAAAAGAATGAGAACAATCAACAAAAGTTATAGTAATACAATAAAAACAAAACTAAATAGTTCATTTGTTAAACAGAAACTTAAAAAAAATGTAAAAAAAAAATCAAAAAATTTCAAAGAAACCTACCTTTTTTGAACAAATCTTGCTCTACAGTCTTCTTGAATCTTGGCAAACACTTGCAAGTGCTTAGGAATAGCACAACAATCAACCTTGAACCACCAACGATCAGCCTTCAACTTTGTTCGAGCTCGTGCAAGCAAAAGAGCAAGTTCAGCAATGGAGGCAAAAAAATTCGTTTTTCTTTCACAAATTGTTAAAATGAAGTTGTTTTTACCTTTTTAGTGTGTTTGGAGGTCGAAATTAGGGTTGCAATGGTTATTTTAATGTTTAGAAGTCAACATAAGGTCAAACAAACAATAAAAAATGATTAAAAAAAGTCGTTTTTTTTAAAACTGCGCTTTTTGACGCAAAATTCGGCTCGGATTCGGCTTGGATTCTTCATGCCGAATCCTGGAAGAATCCACAGTCAGCTGACGAATCTGATACGAATCCGCAGAGCAAAAAACGAATCCTGGACGAATCCGTACCGTACCGTACCCGAATTTCGTACCCGAATCGTACCGTATCGTATCCGGAGGCTAGGTATGGCGAATCGGTAACTTAGTTTAATACTATGTGTTGTACCCCAAAATTAAAATTTTTGTTACACTTATACATTTTGAAGAAATGAGTAAAAGTCTTGTTAAATCAGTCAAAAGGTCAAAATTTGGGTGTGCATGTCTTGCATGAGGGGTTAAAATGTAAAATTTCTAAAATCTAATGATCCGGGTCCGCCAGAGCTTACCTAATCTACAAAACCTAGATCTCAGTTTTTCATCCCTACTTTTTAGGAAAACTGCTATTTTTAGAAATTTCATAAAAATGGTAACTTTTTCTGGGTTTCTTTTGAAACGAATACTGACAAAACTTTCTAAAACTAGAAAGTTGGTCCGTTAGGGTTCAAACTGATTTTGATTGACTCAAAATACTTCCATATCAGGCTGGTGCAGTCAGAATCTCAAAAAGATCAGTTTTGCCCTAGTGGGTCTATTCTGCTTTTTCAGAAGCATATTAGGAGCTCCGAGGTCATCAATGGAGGTCAGTCAGCTGCCAGGCGTCAGATTCAACACTCAAAGCTCTGAAAAAAAGGTGAGTTGGTGAGCAAGCACGAAGAATGAAGAAGAAGGTGAAAACATTGAAATTTTGACCAAGTCTGCTTGACTTGGGCGCCCCAGGAGAGAATAGGCGCACATCTTTTTAGGGCATCAAATGTTGAAATTAGGGTTTAAGCCTCCAAGCAAAGTTGCTCAGTTTTCTTCCAGCTCCGCAACGAATCCAACGGTGTAGTCATCGGATCATCCAGTCGTCCGGGATTCGAGATCAAACGGGGAGGATCCAAATAGAAGTCAGAATGAAAAACATGAAAATACCAAAATTTGACTAAGTCTGGGAACTTTGGGCTCTCCAGGTGCCTAGGGGCGCCCAACTTTTTAAGGGTCCTAATCTAGCAGTTAGGGTTTGCTAAAGTGCTCAATCTCTCTGGAATTCAGTTTGCTTCGCAACGAATATCTTTGTCAGGGCATCCGGCTGGCCAATCTCAGGCAAATCCAGATCAGAGTTGAAGGTATAAGATGAAGATTCAAAGTTTGAAGATGAAATCAAATGAAAATATTCTAAGTTTGGAGCAAATGGGCGCCTCAGAAGCAAATAGGCGCCCAACCTTTTGGAGTATTAAATCTAACTTTTTGGTGAAGTGACTCCCAGAGAACCCCCTCCAAAATCTTCTCAACTTCGTAATGAGCTCAGCCGTCAGTCAATCCGAGCTCCGGAGCACCAGATTAGGCAGGATCATCTATAGAAGAAAGTTGATGAAGAAATGTTGAAAATGGCCAAGTCTGGTTAAGATGGGCGCCCCTAGAGAGAAAGGGCGCCCAAGGTTTTGAGCTCTGAAATTATGGAATTCACAAATGCAGCCTCCAAGACCACTTTGTTGGAATCATCCAAGCTATCTAGTGAATCTGATAGTCAGTCGATTTGATCAGCGTAGCTCCCGGAATCAAGATTTCATCAGAAGATCAAAGGGAAATGAAGAAATTGAAAATCGTGAAAAAATGGCTAACAATGTGAAAGTTCAGAGCCCCTGGAGGAAATAGGCTCTCATGAATTTGAAGTTTTCCGTTAGAGGCACCTCCAAAACAATCTTCTCAGAATCAGTCAGGCTACGTGATGAATCATCTAGCTTGTTCATCGGATCAATCTGGAAGCCGGAGATCAAGGTCAAAGTAGGGGGTAAAAATTGTGAAAAGGTTGAAAAACTCAAAAAATGGCTAACTTTGAAGCATATGGGTGCCCCTAGCCAAGAAGGGCGCCCAACTTTCAATGCCTTAGTAAAATTTGCAAAATTTTCAAAAGATTCAAAAATTGCAAGATGAAGAGAATGTCCAAGTTCATTGAACAGGCCGATTTTAGGGTTTGGAGGATTAAAGCAAAAGAAAGCAAAGCTATTTCAAACCCTAAATCTATTTAAGTCATCTCTTCAATGCAATTTTCATCATTATTGTAGGTAGCATCCAAAGGAGAAGAGTAGAGCAGCAGATTTGAAGTTTTAATTCAAGATTCAAGAGCTCAAGGTTTGCTGATTTTCAAGAATAATTTTCAGACTAACAACATAAGACCTTGCTTTTTAATGCTTTTTCATCCAGAAGATCAAATTTTTGAAGGAGAAGGTCAAAGATTTTAATTTTCAGCCATCTGGGTCTCTTCATCTCATTCTTCTGAAGAATTTTTGAGGAAATTTATCAAGTTGCAACAGCTTCTTTTTCCTTGCATGTCAGTGAAATCTTCAGGGTTTGCACATTTTGATCATCTGGGTCCTCTCAAAACAGTCTTATGAAGAAAACCCATATCACAATTTTTTTCAAGAAAATTTCAAATTCTAGGGTTGGCTGCTTTTTAGATCAGCCCTCAGTGTTTTCCAAATCTGATCAACTGGGTCCGTTTCTAATTGCATTCTGAACAAAACCCGAGTGCTACCTTTTTCGGTGAAAAATTGAAGAAATTAGGGTTTGCTGCTTTTTCAATCTAAAATCAAAATTTTCAAAAACGGACAATCTGGGTTGTCTTGCAACAAAATTCTTAGCAAAACCCATATCTCAGAAAAAATTTCAAAAATTTGTCCGTTGGAGGAAGAAAAACTAGCATTTTAAAAATAGTAAGTTGCTCATAACTTGTCTGAACCTAGGCAAGTTTATAGTCATTCTTCAAAGTTTTTAGAATGGAATACACTCTCGATGATTTCAAGACCAAATCAGCTCAGAATTACCATGATTTCATCAAAACAGCTAAGATAGACTTGCATCACATCAAGCCGGTGTTTGATCTACACGCTTTGGAGAGCATAGGCAACACTACCATCAGAAACTTGGGACACTTTGGACTCCTTGCAGCAGCGTCTACTCCTATCTCAGTTCAGAGCCTCGAGCTTGTAATCGCTTGCATCAAGCATTACGATCCGGCTATAAGGGAGATTCAATCAATTGATGGCAGATTGATATGCAGTTTGAAACCGGATCTGATCGAGAAATGTTTCTCCATTCCCCCTTGGCCTGAAAGTGTCACTATTTTTGTTCCAGAAGTTTGAGAAATAAAATCATGAGCCTCCTTTTCCTTGGTAAAACGTCTCATATTTCCGTTATTTATGTTATTCTTTTATGATCTTAATTTCAGCTTACATTGAAGTGTGTAGATGTATGTTGAGAAAGAGTTTATTGAAGCACTTTGTCAGAAAATCAACCTTGTTCATTTCTAGTTTCTCTTGCTCTGTGTATTCCTTGAGAAGTTAGAAATGTCTTTAGCTTAAGTTAGTCGTAGTTGAAGTTCTTAAATCAGAAAATCTCAGCTGCGGCGTTTGTGTTTAATAAACCTTGTGCTCTAGCTGATCAAAAAGATAGGCAACTTAGTTTTTAGTTTTCTTTCTTTCAACACCATCAGCAAGAGGGAGCTTCCCCGCCTAATTTGAAGAGCAGTTTTACTGTGCATAGCTGTCCATTTCAAATACACATTCCAGAGGTGCGAATTTAAACGCCAACACTATGACATTTTCCAAAACAACTCATCTCACTGTCTACACTTGTGACTTGAAACTTTGGAGTTGAATAGACAAAACAATTTAACTACATATCTAATTTACTATTGATGAAGTTGTAAGTCTTACTTGAATCAATTAACTCTATCACTTGTTTTTCAAAAAACCCACTACCTTGAGGGTTTGTGGAGTGCTAATACCTGAAATTGCATGCAAGAAATAGTTTGATGTATTTCTTCAATTCCTTTACCTATGTCCTCATCAACCTCCTCTACCAAATTTTCATCCATTTCTTCTTAATTGGCAACTTATATGCAGAATAATTTCTTTTCTCTACACTTATATGTTCTCGACTATACTGTCATGTCCCCAAAATAGAACATTAAAGTAACTTAGTGCTGAAATGCAAATAAATAAAATAAGTGACAAATTACGTATTTACAAATATTAAATTTAGTATTACTATATTTATAATCATAATTGTTGATGTTCATAGCAGCGTCGAGAGAACTCTTCCAGCCACGATATAATGGATAAATTTGATGGAGCCTAAATGGCTATCAAATTTATAGGAGACTGATATTATTGAAGAGGCACGATTTGTATCAAATAATAATTAATGAGTGCTTCTCAAGGCAACATTGTAATTCTTACCTTGGTCGACCTTCATTGTAATTCATAATTATTATTTGTATTTATCTTTTCCTTTGGTGTCCGACCTAGTTCTTGTAGAGGTGGGACCTCTCTAGCAAATGTATATATAGAAGTTCATTCTCACTCATTCAAGCATTAAGCAAGTTCGATTCCTTCCTACAAGCAAGTGTGAATTCTATCAAGAGCAGCTCCTTCTATCAAGTGCGAATTTCTTCTAGGGCAGATTGCGAATCCATTGAAGAGCAGATTTGTGTTCAAGGAAGAGCAAACTGTTTTTTGTTATTACAGCCATTGCTGGTGCTGAATATTGGCCTTGTGTGTGACCTCATTGTAAAGAGACTTGTTGCCATTACTTATATGTATATAAGATATATATTGTTGTTGGGTTTTTCTCCCTCAAGAGGAGGGTTTTCCCAGGGTATCTGCTGTGTCTTTGTGTTGATTTTGAATTAATTTTCTGTGCATTACATCTGATCATAAAACTAACGTGGTATCAGAGCGGGTGTGAAGAAGATTGTGATCAGATTTCTTATTACAGCGATACTCTTTAGTCTCTTTCTCATTGTTGTCTATCTCTATCTCTTCGTCAAGATGGTGAACGGTCTTAAGATTGAGGATAGACTCGAGGGAGCATCAAATTTCACTTCATGGAGATTCAAAATTATGCTCACCTTGGAGGAAAATGAATTGGTTGAGTTTGTCGAAACCAAAGTCCTCGAGCCTACAGATGAGGAAGATAAGGTTCAGTGGAGGAAGAAAGATACTAAGGCGAAGATGTTAGTTGATCCCGTGAAGGACCATATTGTTCCAATCATCTCTAAGTTGAAGACAGCAAGAGAGATGCTTAAGACTTTGGAGGAGATGTATGAGATCAACAACACAAGCCGTGCACTTACATTAAAGCGACAACTTCATCATGTTAAGATGGCGGAAGGAGAATTTGTCATCGCTTACTTCATGAAGATTTCCGAATTGAGAGATCAACTCTCTACAATTGGTCATATTGTTGATGTCAAGAATTTGACCATGTTGGCTCTTAATGGTCTTCCTTCATTTTGGGAGTCTTACATTCAAGGAATCAGTGCAAGATCGAAACTTCCCAAGTTTGATCGTTTTAGGGTAGATTGCATTCAAGAAGAGTCTAGGTTGGCTGCGAGAGGTATTGGTCGAAGCTCTACAAATGAAGACATTCATGTTCTTTCCGCTCAATCCTCGAAGAAGGAAGGAAAAGGAGGAAATAAATGATACTTCAAAAGGAATAGAGATAAAGGAGCTAATGGTGCCCCTGCATTCAAGAAGAAGTGGGACCTTTCCAAAGTCCAATGTTTTCGTTGTGATAAGTTTGGTCACTATGCAAAGGATTGCCCAACCAGGCCTAATCAACATGCTTCATTTGCGGATGTGGATGAGATCTCTCCTTAGAAGGATTCTAGGGAATTTCTATTCTAAGTCATGGGCCTGTGTTCAAGCCGTGAAGGTTGTGTGCTGATCTGAGCGCAAGAGTAGTGTATCTTATTGTGATCAGTATTTGCATCCATCAAAATATTTAAAGAGATAAGTATTCTTTGTTTACTTAGTTATATCATTTAGTTGGATCTTGTAATTATTAAAGAGAGATAGTGGTTTCTCTTGAACTGTGTTCACTAGCATAAGATCTTTTGAAGATTTCATTTATTGCAAGTTATTTCATGCTGGTTGTGAAGATTTCTGAGTGTGACTCTGAAATAAAAAGAGAATTGCAATTTCGATGATGATTAGTTGGTCACATCGATATCATTCTCTAATGTATGAACTGTGATAGAGCCTTGAACTCTTGGAGAAAGTTGGTTCTACATTCTAACTGCATAATGCATTCAAGAAATCTGTAGTTGTGCAGATTATCTTATGTTGTGCTGAGTTTAGCACTCTCGAGAGGAGTAAAAGATGGAAGAAAGAGTTATTTTAGAATTCAATAAAGATATGTTTCTTTATCCCTTCATTCTGATCTTTTGATATATTTCTCGTATAGGTTGATTTATTTATTTATGTTTTAATATTGTTCGTAAATTCTTATGTATTCATGCTATAACTTGAAATAGTAAACCTTGTATGTTTCTAGCCTTGATATTTCTTTGGATAGTTATAAACTGTTAGTAATCTCTCTCTATAATGCTTCCAGGACAGATCTAGGAGCAAGAAAGTGATGAGAGATTGCTTAGTGATGAAAAGCTTGAGGCATCTTGTGAGGAAGTCATGCCGACCAAAGAAATGATCAAGCGTGAAGTCACAATTTGCAGCCATGGGACTGAGTTGGTGGCTAGAGGGAATTCACTTCTAGAAGTCTTCTTTGCAATCTCTGAAGCAGGGATCAAGAGGGAGTTTTGTAATTCACTGAGATGAAGTGTAGGATGCAGTGTTGCAAGGCTAGGTGCTAAATCCTTGGAGGACCTCTTCAGTTGCTGAGATCAAAATTGCTCAAGTCAGTCATTTGGATTTGACATTGGCAGCTCCGCAAACCTATTCAGAATAGAATGATCTGTGATGAGGTCGAGGAGGACAATCCTACACTCTCTACAATACTAGAGGTGTGCGCTGAAAAACATTTCTATAAGTCAAGCATTGCAGACAATCTTAGACGAAGAGGTCAAAAGATTGATGCAAGTAATTGAAGATTCAGAGGGAGCCTACTGAATCTGAAAAAGATGGTAATCTAGTTGATCTTGGATCTTTATGTTGATTTATTTCTTACTGGAGAAGATCATCTCATTATCAAATGAAAGGAGTTAGCTTTTGAATTTAAAATGAAGGATCTTGGTTACATGCACTACTTCCTTGGTTTAGAAGTATGGCATAAGCTGGATGAGATCATTCTGAGTCAAGGGAAGTATACTATTGACATCTTGAAGAGATTTGGTATGATGGATTGCAAATCCATGTCTACGTCTATGGAGACCAACTTGCATAACTTGTAAGAGGCTGCAGCTAGTTCAGATCTGGTGGATCCTACTATGTACAGGCAGTTGATTGGATCATTGATGTATCTAGACCAGATATTTGCTATGTAGTGAGTGCACTTAGTCAATTCATGTGTGAACCAAGGCAAACACATCTAGTTGTAGCAAAGCATATCTTGAGATACTTGTGTGGCATAGTTGGGATATGGCTTGAGATATTCTTCAGGTGTGGATTTGAAGCTGTAGGGTTATACTAATTTTGATTGGGCAAGGTGTGTTATTGATCAGAAGGGCACCTTTGGATGTTGCTTCAGTTTGGGGTCTGCGATGATATTCTGGTGTAGCAGGAAGTAGTCTTTTGTGGCACTGAGCACCGCAGAGGTCGAGAAGCAGTGTGGCTTCAAAAGATCCTTGCAGGATTGTTGGACAATCATTGGAGTCGACTGTCATCCATTGCGATAATCAAAGCTGTGAGAAGCTTTCCATCATTCTAGAACTAAGCATGTTGAGATCAAATACCACTATATCAGAGATATGGTATTGAGGAAAGCGATCTAGTTGAGGTATATCAGCACTGATGAGCAGACGACAAACATTCTCACCAAGCCTCTCTCCAGGATAAAGTTTGTGTACATTTGAGACAAGCTTGGTATGGTGGAGAATCAAGCCCTAGCCGAGAAGGAGTCTCAGTATCAGTGATCCTCTTTAATGCATTTCTCTTTGAGATTTGAGGTGCAAGCCCTTGTTAATGCATTTCTCTTTGAGATTTGAGGTGAAATCCCTTGTTTCCACCCTTTGGGAGAGCCATGGTGGATGTCATGTGTGTGACTCCATGACAACATCATGTGAGAGAGTCTGTGATGATTTTCTTGTACTTGTGTTTTCACCCTCTAGGAGAGCCATGGTGAACGTCACGATGAAGTGACAACATCATGTTGAGTGATGAGCACTTGTACATACCATCCATGGGTGTAGCCATGATGGTTGATATCACGATGAGGTGATATTTTTCTTTTCCATACATGGGTGTAGCCATGACGGTTGATATCACGATGAGGTGATATCTTTCCTTTCCACATATGGGTGTAGCCATTGTGGTTGACATCACGATGAGGTGATATGTCTTTTGCAGCTGGAAGTATCCTCCCTAGCTGAGAGGGAGTGTTGATGTTCATAGCAGCGTCGAGAGAATTCTTCCAGCCACGATATAATGGATAAATTTGATGGAGCCTAAACGGCTATCAAATTTATAGGAGACCAATATTATTGAAAAGGCACTTCATTTATTTAAAAGATAATCGAATTTATGAAGAGGCACGATTTGTATCAAATAATAATTAATGAGGAGCGCTTCTCAAGGCAACATTGTAATTCTTACCTTGGCCAAACTTCATTGTAATTCATAATTATTATTTGTATTTATCTTTTCCTTTGGTGGCTGACCTAGTTCTTGTAGAGGTGCAACCTCTCTAACAAATGTATATATAGAAGTTCATTGTCACTCATTCAAGCATTAAGCAAGTTTGATTCCTTCCTACAAGCAAGTGCGAATTTCTTCTAGGGCAGATTGCGAATCCATTGAAGAGCAGATTTGTGTTCAAGGAAGAGCAGACTGTTCTTTGTTATTACAGCCATTGCTGGTGCTGAATATTGGCCTTGTGTGTGGCCTCATTGTGAAGAGACTTGTTGCCATTACTTATATATATAAGAGATATATATTGTTGCTGGGTTTTTCTCCCTCAAGAGGAGGGTTTTCCCAGGGTATCTGCTGTGTCTTTGTGTTGATTTTGAATTAATTTTCTGTGCATTACATCTGATCATAAAACTAACAATAATGTGATATTATAAATATTAACAAAATAAATATTAGCAATTTAAATATAACAATTATAATATAATTATCATAAGGGATGAAACATTATTTGTAAACATCATAATAATAATAATAACTCGATAATATTATTATCATGCAAACATAATATTATTTTGAGGATATATGATATCAGCATAAACATTATGTCATGCTATTATAATAATTAAGAATAGAACCACTCCTACCCTCAAAGTAAGCGATCACTAAAAGCAGCAATTACAAAGTGAAAAGGCATCGGTCAACGCTCTTAATCACAGCAAATATACTAAGGAAAAGCAGCGATCATAATCATTCATGAATCGGCTTCAACAAAGGAAAGTCACGTCCTTCCAAAAAGACACGATCACCCATAACAATTGCATCTCTCCTCCAAGTGGGAAGATACACAGGGGGAACATATGAGAAGAGGAGAGGATGGATTAGGATCAGAAAGAAAAAGATACCACAATCAGGGACCATTAAGTACAGAATTGCCATCGGGTAATATATGTTATATGTTGGTAATATACTCTATTTATTAAGTGTTGTACCCCAAAATTAAATTTTTTATTATATTTAGACATTTTGAAGAAATGAGTAAAAGTCTTGTTAAAACAGTCAAAAAGGTCAAAATTTGGGTATGCATGTCTTGCATGAGGGGTTAAAATGCAAAATTTTCAAAATCTGACGATCTAGGTCTGCTAAGAGCAGCTTAATCAACAAAACCCAGATCTCAATTTTTCATCCTAAATTTTAGGAAAACTACTATTTTTAGAAATTTTCTAAAATTAGTAACGTTTTCTGGTTTTTCTGGGTTTCTTTGGAAATGGATGCGGTAAAACTTTCTAAAATAAGTTGGTCAGCGAGTCGGCCCGGTTTGATTGGCTCAAAATCGTCCATATCAAAATGAGTCTTGATCGAGAATCTTATAAAGATTAGATTTGCCCTCTTTGGAATACAATGCCTTTTAGAGTGTCGGGGCTCCGAGGTCATCAATGGAGGTGTTCGACTACCGGCGGTTCAACATTCAGAAAAAGCTTTTAGCGAGAAGGCAAGATGATAAACCCGGCCACGGAGAGCGAGGAGAAGTTGAAAAATGATGAAAGTTTTCTAACAGCACCCGGACTTAAAGTGATGAAGAAAGAAGCCCATCTTTTAGAAACGTCGGATGTCAAAATTAGGGTTTAAGCCCCCGATCAAACTTGTTACGTTCTCACCTTCATTTCTGCGGCGAATTAAATAGTGTAGTTATCAGATTACTTAGTCATTCAGAATTCGACGCCGAACGGGGGTATCCAAACTGAAGTCAAAACGAGAGGAAATGAAAAATATCAAAATTTGACTAAGTGTTAGCAAAGTGGGCGCCCCTAGTGAAGAAGGGCGCCCAGCTTTTTGAAGGGGCTAATTCAGCTTTTAGGGTTCAAGAATATGCTTGTTCTTTTCAGTGCTCAGCCAACTTCGACGTGACTGTCTCTGTCAGATCATCCGATTGTCCAAACTCTAGTAGATTCAGATCAACAAGGAACGTACAGAATGCAAGTTTCAAACTCTGAAGAAAGTCAAAAGAAAAATGGCCAAGTCTGGTGAGTTTGGGCGCCTCTGGTGAAGAAGGGCGCCCTAGCTTTCAAGTTATCTAACAGATGAATCCGCAGACGAGTGTCTAACGAGATCTCTTCACAATTGATCCAGCTTTCCAACGAGATATCCATCACGTTAATTGGAGGTCACAGTCGCCGGATACCAAGCGCCGAACAGGGGGTCTGGCAAGAGCTAAGAACAAAGATTCAAAAGCAAACACAAAAAAATAAAAAAATAAACTAAGTCTGGTGAAAGTGGGTGCCCCCAGCCAAGATGGGCGCCCAAACTTTTGAAGGTGTTAAATTCATTGTTTGACGAAGTTCATCCCAGAGGACCCCACCTTATATCTCGTCAGCTTTGCGATGAGCATAACAAGTAGTCGATCCGATGCCCGGAGCTCCAGATTCCAAGAGATCATCTGTAGAAGAGGAGCTAATGAAGAAATTTGAAGGTCATGAAAATGGCTAACTCTGGACAAAATGGGTGCCCCTAGAAGGAAAAGGCACCCATGAATTTGAAGGTCAAGATCAGGTTTTTCGCCAGAGGTGCCTCCAGAACATCTTTCTCAGAATCAATCAGGCTCCGTCGTGAGATCTTCAGCTCGCCTGTCGGATCAATCTGCAAACGGGAAATCAGAGGCAAAGTTGGAGATCAAAATAACGAAAAGTTGAAAATGTTAAAAATTTGGCTAACAATGGGTGAAGTAGGCACCCCTGGTGAAGAAGGGCGCCCAACTTCTCATGCCTTAGAAATTTTTTCGGAATTTTCAAAAGTTTCAAAATTACCAGTGAAGGAGGATGGCGTCCAAATGCATTGCATTAAGCATTACAACCCGGCTACAAGGGAGATCCAGTCAGCTGACGGTAGATTGATTTGCAGTCTAAAGCCCGATTTGATTGAGAAGTATTTTTCCATTCCCCCATGGCCTGAAAGCGTTACTCTCTCAAAGAGTGAATGCGAAAGGGTATGGAATATGCACAAAGATAAATATAGCAAGAAGATTGTACTGAAGTGAATGAAAGAAAAACATAAGACTCTGCCAAGTCACACTTCCATGATGTCAGCAAAGTTCGAGAAAGCGGCCAATGAGGTCGAAGATTTCCTGAGATCTATCGCAGATGCTGAAGATATTCTAGAAAAGCGGTGTTTTGCTATTGAGGGCATAGATGCACCGAACTAGGACACAGCTTCTAATTTCTAAGCCCGGATGTGATCCGAGGCTTTAAGCTGACTTTCTTAGAAGCTTTCTTTCCAGCTTTCTTTCTATTCTTGGAATGATCCTTATCCATTCTTTGAGAAGAAAGAAGATAAAGATGTAATAGTTAGGCGTTCCCTTTTTCTGCTTTCTAGGGTTTTAGATGTTATCTTCTTTCTAGATTTAGTAATAAAGCTTGCTTGCTGAGCAAGCCCTAGATTGTGAAAGCAAGGAGATTTTAGGGTTCCCTACTTCTCTGCTTCTCTATAAATAAGAGCCTTTGCTCATTTAGTTTCTTTAACCGTGCTAGTGAGAACAAAACGCTGAGCCTATTGTGCCTTCTATTTGTTACTCAAGTATTGTTCAAATTGTGTTGTGATAGCAAATTGTTGAGCCTCTTTAGCTAACAAGGAGTTAATGTGATTGCTGTTAAAATTGTGTGAAGAGCAAGATTGCAAGCCTCTTTAGCTGCAATTTCTTGTTCTAGGCATGTTAGAAGTGAGCTTGTTCTAGAGATTTGAGTAATAAAATCACGAGCCTCCTTTGCCTTGATATAAAATCTCAAGTTTCCATTATTTATGTTTTACTTTCATGATCTTGATTTCAACTTGCATTGAAGTGTGTAGGTGTTTGTTGAGAGATGGTTCATTGAAGTATTCTGTCAGAAATCTACCTTGTTAATTTCTAGCTTCTCTCACTTTGCATTTTACTTGAGAGGTTAGGAACGTCTTTAGTTTAAGTTAGTCGTAGTTGAAGGTCTTAAAACAGAAAATCTCAGCTGCGGCGTTTGTGTTTAATAAACCATGTGCTCTAAGCTGATCAAAAAGATAGGCAACTTAGTTCTAGTTTACTTTCTTTCAAACACCATCAGCAAGAGGGAGCTTCCCCTCCTAATTTGAAGAGCAGTTTATCTGTGCATAGCTGTCCGTTTCAAATACGCATACCAGAGGTGCGAATTTAAATGCCAACATTAAGTATGCAGATCATGGCTGGGGGAAATAAGGAAGAAAGGAATCATCATTATTCAATTAGAAATCTGATAAGGCATCATAAAATGTATTGTCAAGAATACATTGAGCAGTAAGTTTATAGATACATATACATGTGGAATATATATATATATATATATATATATATATATATATATATTAGAAATAGTGATATAAATTGAAGTCAATTAGAAATAATGATGTATTATTGAGTCTTATAAGTATTTACGATTATTTAATCTAAATGTGGAGAGATTGTATATATCCTTATGTATCATCATTAGCCTCATGATATGCTCTATTATATTTAGAAATGTCTATGTCTATATACCCTGTTAATATGTATGTTTGTAGTCAATCATTTGTTTGTATTATGATGTCCATGTTCCGCCATGGTGGGGAAGAAGGATTACAAAGGGTGAATTCATGCAATGGAGTCTCCTAGATACGCAACCCGAGGGTGGAACGTAATGAGCCCATGAGGGCCAAGTGGGTACTTGCCTCCTGGGATATCCAAGAGTATTGCCCTTGGGTCTAGGTTGATCTCCACTAGATACACCACCTGAGGGTGGGATGTAATGAGCCCACGAGGGCTAGAGGGGTTGTGCCTCCTGGGTCTAGTTCAATCATGGGATTAACCATTGTAATCCTACCTTCCTACCATGGTGTAACAAGGGAGAAAGGTCGACTATGGGAGATGGAACACGGATGTTGACAAGGAGATTAAGAGTCTCACTAGGTCATATGAATGGCATGCGCCACATGAAGGGGGGAGAGATTGAGACCACCTATCATCATCCTCGTTCGTATGATCCATAATTGAGCAAACACAAAGTAGGACTAGTTAGCTCATTATGAAGTTGCTGAGGTCAAAAATATCATTTGGAATAGAGTTACTCATGTTGTATTCTAAGGTTCAATATGGAGTACCAATTGTCAGGCTACTTGAGTGATGGATCTTGTTGGCGTGGTTTTGAGACCGCACCAACGAACAAGTGTCATGGGCCAGCTCTATTCTCTCTTGATCAAAGTATTCCATACTAAGATTACCCATTCGTGCGTTCAACTCCAAGGTTCCTTTAGTGCGAATAGGCTCAGTTTGGCTTGATGTGATATTGCTGGTATGTCAAGGGGACTTACGTAGTTGTTCAGACTTCTCGCAGTTAGCAGTTGATATGTAATTTGAAGGGGATTCTTACGTGTATGATTTGGCAATGTGTATCCTTTTCTAAAACTAACAAGAAGTATGCGGAAAGTAAAAGGGAAAGGGCCTAAGAAATTTGTACTCTATTCTAAATGCAAGGTATGTGGGGCTTCGTCTCAATAGACTTCAACCAGATTTCACCTAGCCTCCGTCGGACAGCCTCAGCAAAATCGGTGCAATCTTCAAAGGGGATAGCGGAAGGTATTCAAGTTACAGTTTAACATACGTACACCATCAGAACAACGCATATATGTAAGCCATAACCGAAGTCAAGCACAAAATAATGTCCAGTTGACCACGCAAGGCAGACTTATCATCAACAAGCCGCTAGTGGTATGGAATAAAATGAAGCTATCTCAATGAAATACCACACACCAAAGTAAGCTACTTGCATGAATTTAATCTACTTGGATACGAAAGGAAGAAGAAACCTTGCTAGCATTTCATGACAAGACGAATTTCATCATCAATGAAAAGATCTATTATCATAAAATGTATTACACAACAATCTCCTCAAAAGTTTTCAAAAGGGAAAACTTTCTCTCTTCTCCAAATTATGCAAAATGCTCTACACTACTACACTATCTAGCTCTAAGGCTAATGCTCTCTCAATGTCTACTCTGATTCTGACTCCTAATGTCTTACAAATGAGGGGGACTCCCCCTTTTATAGCTAGCCAAGTCCCAAAGGACGGCTAGGGTTACAATCAATAGAGTGGCCAGAATCGTGCCACCTCAGCCCTAACCCTAAAAACTGCCAGAATAGGGAGTGGTACATTAAATGAATCAAAGATTCCCACTCACTCCCAAAATAGCAAATGTAATAAATGCTCCATACTCAGTCTTCTAGAAGATCCTCGTCCGGTAGTGTGTTCCCATTAGCCTTCTCTCTGACTGCCAACTCAACAAATCTGCTAAGTACGGCTTCAACCTCCTCAACTGAAATAGATGGAACACAATCCAACTGAAACTCTAACACCGTGACTGAGTGCTCGTGCCTCGTACAAGATTTTCTCCAAGCAGCTAATGAGTCCTGCGTGTTCTGGATCAAAGTGGAGAATGTAGCAGTATTCTCGAAATCATCCTGTACAAAGGTCTTAACATCCGCTAAGAAGGGAACCAAAGAAACCCTCAAATTATCAAAATCCTATTTCTTCGTGGATTCAGCCGCCTAGCAAATAAGTGGCCTCAAGGTATTCCCTCAACTCCATCTATAATATTGGCCATAGCCTTGTGAATCCTGGCTGAATCCGCCTGTGCTGCATCGAAGAAGCCACGCCCTGTGATAGCCGAAGAATACCACCTAGAGAAATCATATCGGTCATTCGCTTGAATGACACCTCCATCAATCAGCAACTGCAGTGGCACATGCCTCAACGCCTCAAGACGCTGGATCACCTTACTCTGATAGATGGAGGCATCGCCCCAAGCATGATCCACCGCATCCATCCGTGCCAAAATAGTAGAGGCTTGCTGAAAAGCAAAGGATAGGTCCTCCATGAATTTCTCTGTCTCCGTACGAACCCCTGTGACCCATTTGTCTGCCTCTTGTGCCATCCTCCCCAATTCTACCAAGCCGCTGATCGATTCTCTAGGAATATCTGCTGGAGGCTCTATCACTGGTACATCCTGCCCTCGAGAACGAGACAACTGCTGAACATATCCAACTAACGCCTTGTGTTCTCGTTTCAACTTCTTGTATTTTCCTTCTTTCTTGAACAATCTATCCTTAAGGGCAAGGAAGGAGTTATCGCACTCCTCAACAATCTGTGCACCAGTAGGGCGTCCCAAGTCAAGAGTGGTGACTACATAGTTTTCCTCGGAGCTGCTTCATTCCGGGTCACACTCACTCGTGTGGGGACAAAGAACGGAAGGGTACGTAGAGCCATCCTCATCAGAGACTAAAATTTCTGCCTTCTTCTTTCGGGCGGAGGAGCACTGGACTGCCTTGCAACCTTCCATCTCAACCGGCTGATCAATCTCCTCGCCGGGCTCCTTCTGCAGATTCTCTGCCTCTAAGCCAATCGGCACCTCATAGTATATCGGGGCGCCGCTTCCCGCCTCACTTCTAACCTCGTCGCACTTCTTCCTCATTCTCGGGCGAGGCTCATCGTCCTTTCTGGCGGTCGAGTGTCACCGACACTACATCATCACCACTACTTCATTCATGGCCGCCTTTATCTCCTCATGAAATTAAGGGTCAGAATTGTCCTCATCATCCCCGGCCGGGATCCTCACCGGGATCAACCCTACTGTGTACATTGGCGCTCAAGCGACCAATTCGCGGAGTCAATATCACCGCATTCTCCGTACCATTCATCGTAATTCTCCATCAGCAACAAAGACACCTCCCCAGATGCTTGAGAACGCGGTTCCAAAGGTACCGCCATCACCTGGAGGTTCGCTGAATTATTTTTCTTTTCTCGACTCGTCCTCTTGTGATCTGTTTCTTCCTTTCCCCGTGGTGGGCGTCCTGTGATCTCCCATCAAGTTGTAGGTCAAGGCAATTGACCTACCTTTCAATCTGCTCACTCGCCTATCGACCCATGCCCTGGTGAATGTCATAACCGGGATAGAGAGAGTATCAAGGTCGGCAACCTCGGGCTCTGACCAATCAATAGGCGGAAGTGGAGTGTCCCGAACGGCTGCATAGTCTGGATGAACAACATCCATATCCTCATTGACCTGGTCCGGAACCGGAACTACCTCACACTCCCTGATCAGAGTAATCGGCAACCTAGAGAACATCCTCTTTCTCACTTCAATCTCATCAATTGCATCAGCCCAATAATCCTCAATGGTGGCCTTGTGTTTGAATTCCTCTGACAACACCCAGTTGATGTTATGGTGCTGGTCATAGTGTTGTCTACTAGTGTGATATGAGAAATGATAGAATTGAAGCTCACTTTCAGCTTCTCTACATGCCTGTATCGAAGGACAAACCTCGTCCGAGTTGCCCATCACAACTGGAAACTCTATCCCTCCTTTCTTCTTCTTCTTCTGGATTTTGTCAAAGGCTAGCAACTGTCTAGCTATCTCTAGCATTATTATTTTATCTGTTGGGTACTTAGGCAGCCTATAAGGGTATGACGAGAAACCTTGCAGCCTAATGTATGAAAATCTCGGAAATTGAATAAACCAGCACCCATACCTTTCAATTAGCTCCTGGGCATTTCTAGAGATTCTGCACTGTAACCTCTCCTGAAGCAGCCTCGTGATGTACATGGTGAATGAATCGTTGACACGTTTGTAATGGGTTGTGCTCGAAAGGTGCAACTGTGTACATGCCTCATGGATTTTGAACTGGTGGGAACCACAACCGATGGGTTCCTTGTAAGAAATCCCCCTGTACCTCGTCATCCGTGCCAACATATAAATTAGATAGGAACTCATGTAAAATGTCTTTGTCCTCCGCAAACTCAGGAGCTGCTCATGTATGTTATCGCTGATCATCTCAGCCCAATTGACATAATCCTTGCCCTCCAACACCAGGTTGATGTAATAAAACATCCACGGCTCAAAAATGTAAGACTGAGGGCAACCACCAACCCTGCTCAGCAACATGATGAGATCACAATATTCTTGTTTCAGGTCCTCTGCTATGATCTGCTTCGGCAGCTTCGTACGAGACGGCCTCGGAGTGCTCATCCAGTGAGTGTTACTAGTGTCCATGCATCGTTCAAAGGCAGAAGCATACATACGCTCTGCTCGCTCCCTGGACTTGTAGATCATGTTTCTATGCACCGGGATCCCAAAAGCTTCACCAATGGCTGCCGGAGTGAGATTGGCAAGTACTTGGCCATCTGGTGACGTGATCGATCGGTGTTCTTTCTCGTAACAGTTGGCGCACTCCATAATCAACTCTGAACACTGAATAGCTGGCGGAAAACCAGCAGCTGCATATAACCCACTTCGGACGATGTTGTGCGAAGTGACCGAAGCCCGATGACTTCCAATCCCGAACAGCCTATTTTTGAATGTTTCCAGGTTGACAGAGCCCAAGTTCGTGTCTGTCAGCTTGCCCAACTTTGAAATGAACTTTGATTCCGGCATGAACGTCTTGCTCAGCTTCTTGATCGTAGCTTGTCTGGAGGCACCATTGTCCTTTCCGGTTGTCCTCGCTTCAGCCATCTGCAACATAATAAACTTTCATCAGCAATTAAATTTAATAAAACAAGACATGATATAGGGGCTGGAGTTGAATTCCAGAGGCTGCAATATCTTTCACGTTTGCAAACCTCAGCCTCTTCTCTGACACTTAGAACAGATTTCTAAGTGAACTCCGATGATTTTACTTCAACCAGCAATCAGCAAATTGAACCCCAACCACTTCGTACTTCAAACAGCAAATTTTAAACTTCTATATCCTTGCACTTCAAACCAGCAATCAGCACATAGCGAACTTCTTAATTTTGCACTTCAGACTATCAACTAGCAATCTCACAAACTAGCACTTTCGTATTTTTGAGTTCTCAACATTTCAACTCAATACAAGGCGTCTCTTTCAATTCTACTCCAGCAATGGCGTTTTTCTTTACTAAGCTCAATTAAGATAAGCAAGTTTGAATCCAAATTCTTAGCAATCGGCGTACTTACCTCAATGAATCAGATTTCAGCCACTAGCAAAGTCGTACCCCCTCAAGCACTTAAGACGTCTTCTTCAACTCTCAGCAAACTCAAGCTCCAGCAAAACACCTCTCA
>VDFB02201161.1:0-12557 GCA_007258455.2 Sequoia sempervirens | reverse complement strand
TGTAATTTGAAAGCTTGCTGATTTTAAATATTCGGAGTTGTTGATTTTAAATATTGCTGAAACTTAACGCTTTTTCCAAAGTTGAAATTGTTGGAATTGATTTCTTACGTGGAGTTGAATATTTCTTTTGGCTGCAAGTTGTTGAAAGTTGAAGTTGGATGCTGAGGCTACTAACTTGTATTTATTTTTGTAGCCAACTCCAACCGCCAGCCGCCTCGCGTGTTTTTTGTTTTAAAAGGGTTGATGGAGTAATGTTCACTTTTTGTTTTGCAGATGGCTGACGCTGTTGGAACTAGCAAGGCTAGAGCTAAGGCTGCAAACAATGAAGCTGTCAAGGAGAACGCCTCCAGGCAGGTGATTATTAAAGGTCTAAAGAAGTCCTTCATCCCGGAATCAAAGATCATCTCAAAGCATGGAAACTTGACGGACACCAACCTCGGGTCCTTCAACCTCGAGACATTCATACAAAGAATGTACGGGCAAGGTGGCAACCTTCCGACAGATGCATCACGTAACATCGTCAAGAGCGGATTGTACAATGCAGCAGGGTTCCAACCAGTGGTCCGTTGTCTCGAATTGATCATGGAATGCGCCAACTTCTACAATTCTGAGGATTGGACTATCACCTCTCCAGATGGTATGATCATGGCTAATTTCGCTCCCGAGGCAATTGGCGAGGCATTTGGAATACTTGCTACAGATAACATGTATAAATCCAAGGCCAAGGCGGACAAGATGTACGCAACCACCTTTGAAAAATGCATGGAAAGGATAAACACCTCATGGATGCGCAAGCCAAAGCCACCTGCTGCCAGGCTACCGAAACAGATAATCTTAGAGGAGTTGAAGCAAGAGTACTGCGACATCATTATGCTTCTCAGCAGAGTCAATGGCAGCCCACAGTCATTCATATTCGAGCGATGGATGTTCTTTTACATCAGTGTGGTGCTCGAGGGAAATGAGCAAGTGAACTGGGCACAGATGATCAGTGACAATATTGACGAGCAGTTCTGGAATCTCAGGAGGACAAAAACATTTTATATGAGCTCATATGTCATTTACATGTTAGCTCGAATGACTAAGTACAGAGGATTGGCGTACCAGGAGCCAACTGGCTGTGGCTATAATCAATTCAAGATTCACCAGTCTTGCAGATAGTTGCACCTTACTCACACTGGTGACTTTCAAAGAGTGAATGATGCTTTTACTATGTACATCACAAGAACCCTTCAGCAAAGGCTACAACAGAGGATATCCGAGGAAGCTCAAATGCTCATCGAAGAATATGGGTGTTGGTTCGTCCAATTCCCGAAGTTCACCTATCTGAGGCTTCCGGGTTATGATTCATATGTTTACAAGTTGCCAAGGTATCCAACTAATAGAATGATATTACTCGATTTGTCTAGGCAATTGGTGGCCTACGACAAAATTATAAGGCGAGAGAAGAAGGGAGGCTTGCACTTTCCCATTGTGTTGGGAAATTCACTCGAGGAATGCCCGACTTTACAAGCAGCCAAAGAGGCTGAGGATGAGCTGAAATTCTACAAGTTGACCCTTTATACCAGCCGACAAAATTTTGATCCTAAGGGAATGATTGGAATGGTGCAAGGGGAAGAATACAAACACAAGGCTCACCTGGAAGACTTTTGGGCAAATGCTGGAAGCGAGGATGAAATCAGGAAACGGATGTTTTCAAGGCTGCCCCTAAAGCTAATCAGGGAGTGTGAAGTGATTAAGGTGCCAGATCAACTTGAGGAGGATACTAGGGTCACTCATCCAGACTATGAAGCAGTGAAGAACACACCGATGTCGCCAATAGATTGAGCCGAACCGGAGATTGCGGATCTAGACACTCTGTCTATCCCAGTCATGACATTCACGAGGGCTTGGGTGGATGAGCGTGTTAACAGGTTAAGAAGAAGGTCAGCCGCCCTCACGTATGACCTCATGGGTGATAGAAGGTCGCCAGTGTTAGCAAAGAGGAAGAAGCAACTCACACGAGGTCCAAAATCAAAAAGAAGGGAGCCCGTTCAGCCAGAGCCGCAAGGGTCGGAGGATACAGCGTCCATTCAGCTGGTATCTCATTCTTCCAGTAGGCGTGAAGTTTCATTGTTTGCTAGTCAGAGAGCTCCGAGAAATGAGGAGCCAGAAGTTGGAGAAGTCAACCAGCCAATACCAAAAGAAATAGATACTCAGAGCGTCAATGATCCTGAAGCTGCCAGTAAGCGATGAAGGGGAAGAATCGGATATGGAAACCCACTTTGACTTTTCCTTCGGAGAAGAAGATGCTAGGACTCATGAGGGAAGTGATCAAGAGGTCGAGATAATTGAGCCTCCAACAAATACTGCTCGGGAAGAAGTTCGGGAAGTGGAAGCAACTGAGGAGCAGCCCTTGATTATTTATGATATCCAACGAAATTGGCTTTCACAGGCAATCAGAAGGGACCAAGGTGATGACGCCGACCTAGCACTTGAAATGGAAGAACTCTTAAACAGAACAAGCAAGTCGCCTAAGCGGAAGAGGGCAAGAAAATATACAAGGATGGAAACAAATGAGGCCGGTTCTCGCAGCCTTCATATCGCTGTCCCAAGGGAAGATCATGACTTGAGTGATGCAATGCCGGAGAAGTACACAATCACCACAGTCGAATTGGGACGTCCTTCTGGAGCACAAGTGGTGGAAGAAGCTGAAAGTTCGTTTCAAGCATTGAAAGATAGGCTGGTGAAGAAGGAAGGAAAGTATAAGAGGTTGAAGAAAGAGCACAAGGCGTTGGTTGAGTATGTGCAAAATCTCGCACATCCTGTTGCTCAAGGTAATCCAGCGGCAGAGCTTCCACCAGAGTTGCCACGTGAGCCGATCAGCGGCCTTGAAGAAGTGAAGAGGGCTGTACGAGAAGGAGATAAGTGGGTAAATGGTGTCCGGCTGAGGCTGAAAAGTTTATGGCGGATCTTGCCTCAGCATTTCAAAATGTTTCTGGTATTCTTTCACGCTTGGATGATGTTGAGCAAGCTTGGGGAGATACCCACATCTTTCAAGACAAAACTATCCCACGTCTTGCTGTTTTGATGCGTGTTCCCACGCAAACTCTGGTGAATGAAGGGGTAATTCAAGTAGGTGATAGGTATGATTTCCGTGGGTGGCATTCAGCAGCGTTCACGGGGAAGAGTTTCTTTGACACTGCAGCAATGGAGTCCTCCAGGATCAGAAAGGCTATGAGGAATATTCGTGAGAGTATTCTCAACACTTTGGAGTCAGTATTCGCAAGAAGGCTTACACATGAGGAGGTAGATGCAGAAGGACTAAGGGCAAGATTGCAGCCATTCTTTTCTGAGATGAGGACATTTTCCCAGTTGGATTTTGAAAACATCTCTACGTTTTCAACAATCATTCAGAGCACGCAAGATTCTATGGAGACTTGGGAAAAATCTTGTGAGAAGCACGAGCAAATGGTAGCCATCTTGGAGTATCAGCTGAATCTCCATCAATTTCTGAAGAAGAGGTCGACGCAGTGCTGGCGCGATTCATAGCGTACGCGGTCAGAGAGAAGAGCAAAGGAATCCGGGTCATGGACGAGAATCTTCTAGAAGGTTAGTGGGCATTAATTGCTCATGGTGGTCAAAGGAGGAATCTGCTATTTTGGGAGCATTTATGACGCCACTCCACCTTCTGGCGGTTTTTAGGGCAAAGCTTGTCTAGGGCTGAGGTGGCTCGATCTGAGCCCTCCATTGTAATTCGATCTGGGCCGTCGGTTGAAACAGGCCAGCTATATAAGGGGGAGTCCCCCTCATTTGTACTCTAGTAGTCATAGAATCAGAGAGTAGAGAGCAATTAGTGAAGCAGAATAGAGAGTAGAAGCTTTTAAGTTAGAGTAGTTTCTCATTTGCATTGTTGAAGAAGAAGGGGAATTCTCCCTTTGAGAATTTTGTAAGAGATTGTCACAAAAGGCTATTCTTAATAAAGCATTTCATTGATGGTGAATTCAAACTTTGTTTGGAATAGTTCGTGAGGTTTCTTTTTCCTTTGGCTTCAATTAGGACTTAATCTCATGCTAGTATTTAGACATGGATGTTTATGCTTGACATAAGTGAATTTCTTTTATCCATACCACTAACGTTCTTACTGATGGTAAGCTCGTCTTGCGTGGTCAACTGGAACATTTTGCACTTAACTTCGATCGAAATTCATGTGTAGTTATGCATCGTTGTGATGGTAATTGCATCATTGGATTGTGATTTGAACATTTTCCTTATCCTTTGAAGATTGCACTTGCTTTGTTGAAGCTGTCCTATAGGAGGCTAGGCAAGGTTTGTTCGAAGTTCATTCAAGTTAAGCATAACACCCATTTGCATTTAGATTAGAATTTAAAATTTTAGAAATCTCTGCAGCCATTCAAATTCTGCATAATCTTGGTTAGTTTTAGGAAATTTGCACGCTAAAGCCAAATCATTCGCATAAAAAAAATCCCTTCCAAAAGCATATATTGGTTGTTATTGCACGCATTCTGAACAATTACGTAAGTCCCCTCGTGAGAACACAGCATATACACATCAACCAAACTGGGTCTATTCGCAATTCAAGAACCTTGGAGTTGAAAGCGTGATCTTACTTGCAATCTTAGCACGCTGAATACTTTGTTCAAGAGAGAATAGAGTGTCCATTTGGGAAACTTTGTTCTGTGTTGGTGCGGTCTCAAAAACCACGTCAACATAAACTGGCGCTAGAAGGAGGGCACTTCGAGGATTCTTGTAGTTAACAACCACATCTGAGTAAGAAGGGATTTTATCAAAAACAATTCATAGGAGAAAGAGGTTATCATGAGTCAAGATGGTGTTGCCGCATAGAGAGATATTTCCAGTGTTGCAGCCGAATTTGGGATTCAACGACAACCAAGAAGACATCCTTTCAGGTTTGAACGACCTCGCGTGGAAGACAAAGGAGAGTTACGCTCAGTATATGCAAGTTTGTGCTGTGTTGCAAGAAGAAGAAGAGAAGGCCATTGAGATTCAAGTCGCAATTGAAAGAAATTTGTTGAATCAAAGACACCCACTCGCTCCTCTTCCTCCCCGTCAGTAATCAGCCACATCCTGGATCGAATCAGCTCGTTCTCTCCAGATAAGTTGAAAAGAATTTTGAGGTCCGCTCCTAGTTCGTCCAAAGAGTTTGTGGAGTTAGAGTTGCCTACTCGAGCAAGAAAGAAGAAAGAAGTACGTGTAGGTCAAGAAGTTTGTTCAAGTGAAGGAGAAACAAGTGAGATAGAAATTTCAAATTTGTTCAAAACTCCACCAAGTGTTTCGAGATTTGCTCAACCAAAAACTGTTCAAGTTTCTACACCGGTGTTTGTTCAGCAATCAAGTCAAGCTACCACACTTCAACAGTCACAAGCAACCCCGATAATCGTATATCAAAGGAGGCAGCCAAATCAAGCAATGGCTCAACCAGCAGGTCAACCTGCTCCTAACGGTGCTACATGGCTGGTTACTAATCCATCACCTTTGGAGTTTGCAGACTACCACGACATGCCAAAGAACCCAGAACACTTTTGCACTAAGTATCAAGCTAATGATCCAAACCGTTCAGCTGAAGATCACATCAAGATGTTCGAGGATAATCTGCGGAATAGACAAATTGCATACGCAGATGTAGCTTGCAGACTATTCCCGTACTCTTTGGGAGAAGAAGCACATTTCTGGTTCATACATTTGCCGGTTGGATCCATAAGGACATGGGAGCAGATGAAAGAAGCTTTCATTGGAAAGTTTGGCATTCCCATTACTCCAGTTGAGCTTTTCCGCCAATTCACGGAAGTAAGAAGACAAGATAAGGAGCCCATTCATGCCTTTAACAACAGATTTCAGAAAGCTCTCACAAGGTTACGAACCCCTTACATAATCACTGATGCTAGGGAGAATTACTATGCAGCCTTGGATCCATTGACTGCTATGTTCGTAAGGCAAGCCCATCCTACTCCGGCGGACATGAATCAAGCATATGCAAAAGCTGTTGAGGTGAGTCAAAACATGGGACAGAATATAACTGGACCTTCTTTGTACACGGGCTTGACAACTACAAATAATCAGATGCAAACTCTTGGCTCGACTTGGAATCAACAGTCTCCACCATTGAATCCTGTTTCGCAGCCACCCTATCAAATGCAACCACCATCCAATCAGTTAGTTCTCCATCCTGGGGTACCTTTATCCCAGACCCAAGCTACACAGCCAGTCTATCTTCAGAATACAGTACCACAAACGAGGACTCAAGAAGAGAAAGACGAGATGAAAGAGCTAGTAGAACAAATGAAAAGGCTGTCATCTGAGGTCACCTACCTCAGAAATCAGAACAACCAAATGCAATCCATGCTGAGAAACTATCAGGCACATCTAGGTGCCAATCGAGGATATCAAAACAATCCTCCACATCATCAAGATGCCCATCAAGGACATGGACATGATAACACTCATGGGTATCGTAACAATAATCAGGGATATCAGAAGAGGTCTTGGAACACAGGACCCAACAATGGAGGTGTTCCTTCACCGTTGGATAATCCGCCACCTCCTGAGAACCGTCCCGCGGATAGAGTTTTCTTAGCCGAAGCCGCCATGTCGGGATGGTGTAGATTACACAATACCAATCAGCACTTAGAATTGCAATGTCATGAATTCCAAGTTGCTGCTGATATTTTTAAGAGAGAAGTAAAGAGTACGGAGGGTACTGAAAATCCTCCAACTACTGGTTATGAAATTGTCCCAGTACAGAGATATGATCAAGCTTTGATTCTAGAAGAAGTCAATGTCCCACCTGAGTACCAAAGTTATTGGCCACCATCTATTAACCAAATATTCCCACCAGCTTCAGCAAATGGTCCCGTGGGGACGCCAGATAATCAAGCTAAAGAAGCACAAGTCTATTCGGAAGCCCAAGTATATTCAGAAGCTCAAAATGGTTATTCAGAAGAGCCCCATGATCAAGGTAATTATATTTTCCCACCTCTCAATAATAGTGTTTTGGTAGAAGGGAGAAGAGAAGTGCAAGCTTTTCAGACTTCTGGAGGAGCCGCACCTAAAGTATATCAGAGGAGCTACCATCAGAAAGAACCTTTGACATCCTCAATCCCTCCGAACAACTTTGTGACTCCGCCTAATCCTAATGCAAGCAACAATCCAAGTCTACCGAGGGATTCTCCTGAGTATAGGCCACAAAATATGATGCAAAATAGAAATGGACAACAGACTATCCAACAGCCCATTCAAGTGATGCAACGTCCACAGAAGGATAATATTCCAAGGGAAGATATGAGGAAGTTAAGCTCTTATGTGTTGGATGAAGTGAAGAAGATAAAAGTAAGTCTTCCTTTATATGAGTTAATGAAGATTTCAGAAGTTAGATTAGAGACAAATTAGAAGTAGCTTAGTATAGACGATAGAGTAGTTGAATAGCTGAAAGCCTTTAAATCCTTTAAGAAATTGTTGTGAACACTCTCCCAGCGAATCTCTTTCATTGATGACTTGTCTTTTGAGCGTAGCTAGCAAGGTTTCTTCTGTCCTTCCATTCAAGTGAAGCGTAGTGAATAAATTTCATTTCATGCAAGATGTTAATTGTGATCGTGGAAATGATCTTACAATTTCGGTTTTATCCATACCAATTAGTGTATTTGCTGATGGTGAATGGCGCCTTTGTGTGGTCAATTGAATATCATGTACTTAACTTTAATCACAATTTGAATAATGGTATGTCGTTAGGGATGGTATCTTTATGTCGGCGGTGGTTTGAACATCTTTATCATCTCCTCTTGAAGATCGTAACCGACCCCGCGGAAGCCGTCCGCCACGCAGGCAAAAAGCGAAGTCCGTTAGAAGTTTGCTGGTGTTGAGCTCCATATCTCACACCTTAGAGTAGAGCTGAAATTCTCCAATCTTACCTCATTTCAATTCAAGATTTCTTCCGTTAGAATAGGAAAACCAACTCCATAGACAACAAATCTTTGAGCTATTTGACCCTTTCTCCGCCGCCGAACAATTTCAGAAGTCCCTTGAAATACCAAAGAAATCACATCGAATCCAAACTGGAGCTCTATTCGGCATTCAAAGAACTCAGAGTTGAATGCATGAATCTCTTTGTAATCTTAGTATGGAATACTTTGATCAAAGAGAGAATAGGAAGCCGCTTGGAAACTTTATTCTTGAAAGGGTCATCACGGTATCAACAGAGGTAGGACTGTGCTGGAAACGACCCACACCAAACTCATCCAGGTGGAGAGTCGATTTAGGGATCTACATGGGATGAACCAAAGCCCTCAACCAACTACGCCACTTGTTCGGGTTGGCTAATGCCAAAGTTAAAGGAATATCTTAATTTAATTATTTAATATTACTTGTTTAAGCATATCATATGGGTAATATTATTTAATTATTTTTTTGAAGGATTTAAAAAGGTCACTTTATTATTCTCAAGTTTATTTAAAAATGTTAAAAAGTAGGAATTTAAAAGTTAGGGTGGAGTTGGATACAAAAGTGAAAAAGAAAGCTCATTTGAGTAATGTTGGATATTATTTTGTTATGTGATTTTGGAGAGCTTTTCGAAGTTCAAAACCCTATGACGAAAACCCTATGGGTAGCTGGATTTGGTGGTGCAACTATTCTACCCTAGTTAGTTTGTTAGAGAGGTTACTCAGATTTCTCACATTGTATCTACAAGTAGAATTTACAAAATTTGCAGTCTCTTTTAGAGATAAATTTCATAGTGAAAGGTCTTAGTAAGTATGAGGGTCTGAAATTAATAGGGTCTGAAATTAATATTGTTTTCTACTATTCAGCTGTATAGTTCTATAGTTCAATTTAAGATTATAAATTATTATAGAGGAAATATTGATTATAGTGGACTCAATCATTCGTTTTCCTCAAACATTACATTATCCTATTGCAATCGTGGCATATAAATATTATATTTCTGCTAGTTGCATTTACCTTTCCAAGCATCATACTTTTCAGATGAACACATGCCCTCTATGTCTACTGTATTACTCAAGGAGAAGTCGCAACATACAATGAAGAATAGCTACCAATTTTATTATGGTGCGTATAGTTTGTTTGGTGCCTAGTGTGGTGGTGTGAGTGTAGGAGGAGACCAGTGAAGTCAACATGGAATTTTCCAAGTGGGTTACAATTTTGGGATTGCTAAGGCTTTGGGCCACTAATGCTTGAATTTTTGGAGGATTAGCATAGAGGACAAGTAGGACAAGAAGGAGGCGTAGGGTGAATTTGTTGTTTGTGAGAATGTCAGTCCTTAGGTGAAGAATTTCATGTGTCAATGTCCTTGGTAGATTTTTGAGGAATCAAATATAGAAATAGATCTAGAGGAGAGAGAGGTCAAGGAAATAATAGAGATTTACAGTGTAAGGTGGGTAAGCTAGCTATTCTTAGCTATGATAAGTCAAAAAAGTGTACAACACGCACTTGGGTTCAAAAGTAAACAGAAGCAATCAAATATGCAACCCTACAATCAGATGGAGAGGCTCATGAGTGATGTTACCATGGACTAGTAACCTTGGGCCATGATAGTACAATCGCTTGTGCAGACTTCATTTAGAGGTTAATAGAAAAATTTGACATGAGAGATTTCAAATTGCATTTCAAGGAATTGACACAATTGAAATAGGTGGGGTCTATTGAGGCATACATTTTAGAGTTACAAAAGTTGTTAGTGATGGTTACAAAATTATTTGAAAATATATTGGTAGTGCTATCTATGGAAGGATTGACATAACCTCTTTGTGGATGAATCAAGGCATTTAAGCCTAACACCCTACATGATGCTATAAAAAGGAATAGGAATATGGAGAGTGCAGCCCCAAATAACAAATTCCAACCAAAACCTTTCCAACCTAAGAAATAATTTAAGAATTCATTTCAAAAGGAAGAGGCTAGAAGACCGCACATGAATGATGAGGTTCACAATTAAGTACGTAGGAAGAAGCTATGTTTTAGTTGCAAGGAGTCTTAGGACTCGAGACACATGTTTGGGGAGATGAAAGGTGCATTACATAGATGTTGTTTTTGATGATGAAGAGGAAGGAAAGGGATAACAAATTCAGGGTAGAAAACACAGTGATTCAAATAGTGAGTGTAGAGATGAGGGTGGACCACCACCTAAGGGAGTTAAGGGTGGAGCTATTGCTACTCTTAGGTACCCCTAAGTTCAACTCTTTTAGGGTTTGTGGATTTTTGCAGGGGCAACATGTGACAATCTTAGTGGCTAGTGGGGCAACTCACAACTTCATTGATTCTACCTTGGTGGCAAAGGGGTATTCTAGTATAGGATTTTGGGGTTCAATGTTATGGTGATAGATGGGTTTAATATGAGTTGCACCCAACGAATTCCATAGTTGAGTATCACAATGGGGAATTACATTGTTGCAAATGATTTTTATATTGTGGACTTAGGAGATACTAATGCTATCTTGGGAATACAATGGCTCTATTCCTTGGGGAAGTATTTTCATTTTTTTTTTAGATTATAGAGCTGAACTTTAGAGAAGATGGTAAGAAGGTTGTATTGAGAGGCATGTCTAATGGTACTCCTAGGATCGTGTCACCGAAATGGATGGAGAGCATCTTTAGGCATGGTGATGTAGCATGGGCAACACAATATCTAATTTAATCTAAGACCCCTATTGAGGATAGCACTTTGTATCATGTAGACATCCAATCAATATTGGATAAGCACAGTTTGGTCTTTGGTGAGATTCCTCTAGGTAGATCTCCAGATATAGGATTTGAGCATGTTATTGAGTTGGAGGGGTCCAAACTAGTTATCACCATTCCTTATCAGCATCCTAAGAAGTTCAAGGAAGAGATTGAAAAAGCTATTAAGGAGGTACTTGATATGGGACACATTAGGCCCATTTCGAGTCCTTTTGCTTCTTTTGTTGTCTTGATGAAGAACGACGAGACCATGAGGGTGTGCATAGACTACCGTACCCTTGATAAGAAGACCATAAAGAATAGATACCCTATTCCTTGGATTGATGAGTTGTTGGATGAGTTGCATGGAGTAGTATACTTCTCAAAGATTGATATTTGGTCAAGGTATCATCAAATTAGAGTGAGAGAGAAGGACATCCACAAGACTGCATTCAAGTGTCATTATGGGCACTACAAGTTTTTGGTTATTCCCTTTGGGCTAACCAATGCACCAACTACTTTTTAATCCTATATGAACCACATATTTGATAAATAATTGAGGAAGTTCTTATTGGTGTTCTTCGATGATATACTAATTTACAATAGAACTTGAGAGGAGCACTTGAAACACCTCGATGAGGTGTTCAGTATCACAAAGGCTTAGTCATTGTATGCAAAGGAATTTAAGTGTGAGTTCTGAATGGTGGATATTCTCTACTTGGGTCATGTGATTAGTGCTAAGGGGGTTCAAGTTCACCAGGAGAAGATATGTTGAGAATTATGACTCAAATTTACTGGCTTGATTGCTTCCTGGAGCAGTTCTGTTTTCCTCCTTCATCGGCCTGAGTTAAGTCGTTGGTTTTCAAGTTTTCCTAACTGAAGTTGCGGGGTTCCAAAGTTTCATAACCTCCCGACTTATCGACTGTGGAGGGAAGGCTACTTCCTTTGTTGTCGGATCATTGCGGGTTTTGGGAACTTCGTAACCTCCACCTTGGGGTTTGGAAGTTTAGGTTTTGAGCGATAGAGTGATCCCTTTGTTGGCAAGTAGTGAGTTTTGGGAACTCCGTAACCTTCGACATGGGGTTCTGGAGTTCGGTTCTCTAGTGATATAGCAACTTGGATGCCAATGGATGTGGGGACCACTTGGAGTTAATATTCAAGTCTTTTCCGAGAGACTTGTTGAGAATATTGTAGATTTCCTTTTGATGCTGCGGAATTGCGCAAGCAGTGGACGTGTGTCTTGGTGGACCCCTCACCTTGGCAAGCGGAATATGGAGTGTTGATAGTTCGAAAGAAATGGTTGGTTTCCAACTACCGACGGATGTGGGACCCAATAGGATGGTGAATTGTGTTGAAGGCCGATAGGTGGTGATGATGTGGAGGACAGATGGCATGTGGGCCCATGTGCTCATTGGAAGGACAATGACTTTGTTGACCTACTGATGTGTCGATTGTTCGTTGAAGGAACATGATGAGTTGGAAGAGATTGTTCGTTGTCCGAGATAGGTTGATGGTTGATCTAACTAAAGACAAACTAAACGGTTCTGAATTAGGATAAAGCTATTATACAAGATCGTTCATGGGTTGGTTGGAGAAAGAATACTGTCCTGAAGGAGGAGAGAACACTCTCTCTCTGTGATTCGATTGTGAAACCTCTCTCTATGTGAATTTGCACTGTATATTGTGTGAGAGTATTGTAACAGTGCGAAGGTTGTAATGGATTGAAAGGTTGATTAGAGAAATATAAATAAAAAGGGAGAGGAAATTAGAACAAGGTTGTTGCTCGTTTGACTCTAGAATGAAACAAGGTGTAATCTCTATGAAAAAGGCTATGAGCCTGAGATTGTATTGTAACTCTATTTGTTGCTGAATAA
>VDFB02201160.1:0-10701 GCA_007258455.2 Sequoia sempervirens | reverse complement strand
TTGTTAGTTTTGTCCATTGTCTTTAGCAATTTATCATTTCAAACATATTTTCCATTGTATAATACCACTTAGATCTCGCTTGAGAAGTCTAGGAATCACCTTGTTCTTCATCAAATCCCTCTAGAACTCAACCACCTTGATGTTCCCATCTCTGAACCTTGTTCTGAGTCTTATTTTATTTCCACATTAGAACTTGTTCCATAATTTTTTGTAACAATTTCCCATATAACACTATCTATAGATTTACCATCATATGAGAAGAAAACCATCTTCTTAGCTATAAAACAATATCTCTACCAACAACAATTTTGTTTGTAGAAACATCAAGCAATCCATATACCTTGGATTACTCACTATAGCTAATAAACATTCATGGCTTTGCATCTAACTTCTCTTTTTTAAAGGAATATAAGTTACAACTGAAAGCACAAAAGTCACATATAGATGGTCTTTGCCTAATCATGCTTCCTTTAGAGAGATTCAATAGAGCTTTAGGACACTTGTTAACGATGTACATTGTTGTATTCACAACTTATGCCTTGCATCAAGATGACACATTTCGACTATGCACCATGCATCTCACCATCTCCATAACCATCCTATTCCTGCATTCCATTACTCCATTTTGTTGTGGTGTATGTAATAGTACATAATCCATGTAAACCATTCTCCTTGTAGAACTCTGTTTTGAGATAAACTTGCCTCCATTATCAGATTTGAGAGCCTTAATTTGTGTAATAACCTTGATGGTTATTTGGCACCAAAATATTTAGGGTTTAATTGATTATTAATCCTATTTAGTAAATTTAGAAATATCTCTTATAAAACCCTAGCATTTAACTTTAATGATTTGTTATAGCCTTTGATATTATTCCCCCAAAATGGCAAAATCCCGATTCCATTACGGATTTACAAAATATGAATAACCCAGATTTCATAAAGTGACAAAAAGGAAACATTACAAAGCTCTCAAATTAATAATGGAGTTAACAAGATGATACTCTAGTACATAGCAAGAATAATCGACAATAGTCATGATAGTAGCTAGTACAAAGGCTGCCACGACAACAAACAACTCTGAAACTACCCTACGGTTTGTTTACAATGCCTGCAAATAAGTGGATGCAATGCGGGTCAGATCCATGATTGTGGAGCTCTCTCGACCTTTAATGAAGTCATCTTGTGAAGTCAAGGGTTTCTATCCTTGGGCCTGTAGACGAAAGGGTTTCCATCCTCTAGTTTTGTTGCAGATCTGCAGAGTTTCCTCCGTAGGCTTGACACTTTGAACATCACGTACTTGGAGTAGTATGTGCTAAGGTTTCAGTGTAAATGACAATTATTCTTCTAAGGGACGTGGCTATCTTTTGATATCATTGAGATTTGCAGTCAAAATGGAGTTCTTGCTCAAATCAATGACTAAGATTTGCGGAAATCAATGGTTGCTGGGGCTGCAACCACCGTAATAAATGAAGCATCTCTGTTCTCCATCTACAACGTTGCAAGTAATTTTAAATTTGCTTGATTAAGTATTAACAATGTTTGCTTGCGTGGGAAAATCCCCTTTTGTAAGGTTATGGCTTTAAAACAAGCCATTAATGGTGTTCATTGACGTGCAGGGAGGTAGGTGGGAATATTAAGGCAAAAAAAATGTGGGAATGTTGGAGTTTAGGGAAAGGCATGTCAACAAAGAAAAGTTTGAAGCTTCAATAAAGGGGAAAGGAAGGAGCAAGGTTTGGTAGGGAGGTATGCCAAGAGGGCCAAGTCTGAAACCCCGACAAAAAGCTCACACACAAGGACTTAAACACAAAACCATTTGTACGCAGAGAAAAATGAGAGTGAGGGATTGGAATCGATGGATTTGGTTCATCAAAAAGACAGGGAATGAACATTAGATTTTTCCACGAGTTTATTGAATAGGGGACTCTGATGTAATTTTTGTGACCGCACCAATCAACAGAACAAAGTTGTCCGAAGGCTACTCCATTCTCTCTTGATCAAAGTATTATGTGCGCTAAGATTGCTAGAGAGATCGCACGTTCAACTCCAAGGTTCTGAAATGCTTTGGAATACCCTCAGTTGGTTCGTTGTGAATTGCTGTTTTTACGAGGGGACTTACACAATTGTTCTTAAGGTTTGTAGTTGACAATAGATAGATGATTGGAAGGGGTTTATGTAATGCGGATGATTTGGCAATAAAGTACTTTTTCCTAAACTAACCAGAGATGAACGGAATTGAAATGAGTGTAAGGGTAAGAAGGTTCTAGATTCTATTCTAAGGCGGGACGTGGGATCAATCTCAACAGCTTCAACCAAACTCTGCTCCACCTCACATTGGACAGCTTATACAAAGTTGGTGCAATCTTCAAGGGGATAGCAAGACATTTTCAAGCTACAATCCGACACCAAGACACCGTGAAGACGACGCATACCAAGATATGAATTGCAACTGAAGTTAGGCTTATAAAATTTTCCAGTTGACCACACAAGGAAAACTTTCCGTCAGCAAGCCGCTAGTGGTATGGACTAAAACGAAGTTGCCTCGATTGACGCCACAAATCCACAACTAATATCTACTTGCATGAAATGAAAATTACTCTACTTTAAGCTACGTTACGCTACTTTACGCTACTTGGAATAAAAGGGATGAAGAAACCTTGCTAGCTATCCACAATAAAGATGAATTTCACCATCAATGAAAAGATCTTCTATTATGGAAGTTTTACACAACAATCTCTTACAAAAGTCTTCAAAGGAAAACTTTCCTTCTCCTCCAAACTATGCTATGCTAAACTACACAATTATACTATCACTCTCTCTGCTCTAGTCTCTAGTCCGATGTCTAATCTAATGAATTACAAATGAGGGGGACTCCCCCTTTTATAGATAGCCCAGTCCAATGGATGGCTTGGATTACAATCAAAAGAATGGTTCAGATTAAGCCACCTCAGCCCTAACCCTAAAAATTGCCAGAATGGGGAGTGGTACAATAAATAAATCAAAGATTCCCACTCACTCCCAAAATAGTAAAGGCAATTAATGCCCATAATCAATCTTCTAGAAGGTCATCATCTAGTAGTGCATTCCCGTTCTCCTTCTCCTTGGCTGCAAATTCAATGAACCTAGCAAGCACAGCCTGAACCTCCTGGACTGAAATCGGTGGAATACAATCAAGCTGAAACTCTAACACTGTGACTGACTGTTCGTGCCTCATGCAAGATTTTCTCCAAGCAACTAAAGCATCTTGCGTACTCTGAATCAAGCTGGAGAAAGTGGAAATATTTTCAAAGTCATCCTGCACGAAAGTCTTCACCAAAAGCAGCAGCCAGTTCCACCTCAATCCATCAAGAGTCACCTCTAATAAGATTCAGCCGCCTAGCAAAGATTGCCTCCAAGGTATTTAGGACCCCATCAATAATGTTTGTCATAGCCTTCCGACCGTTGAACTACCAGGTTTGATCAAAGAATCCACGCCCCGCGGACTAACAAGAGTACCACCATCCAGCAAAATTCACCACCATCCTCAATGACTTACTCCATCGATCAACATCTGCAAAGGAGTATGCATCAATGCCTCTAGACGCTGAAATAACTTTGTCCGATAAACAAAAGCATCAATTCGGCCCGATCAACTACCTCCATCAGTGCCATGATGTTGGAAGCTTGTTGATAAGCATGAGCAAGATTTTCCATAAACTTTTTCATCTCAGCACGAACGTTGGCCACCCACTTATCTGCCTCTTGTGCAATCTTTCTCAAATCTTCCAAGCCACTAACTCCATTTCCTCCGGATAATTCAGCCGGAAGTCATGCTGGATTCTTTGCCTAATCGTGAATGAGCCTAGCCCAAACTCCTGACTAAAAACTCTTTTTTAAGCTGCCCTTTGAAATTTTGTCAAACACTTCATAAACCAGCTCTGATACCACCTGTAATGACCCTGCTCAAATCTGATCTCAAAATGCTGATTGAAGGCTCAATGAATTTCATCAAACACTTCACATGCAAGACTTTCAGCTTGCTGGTCTGAGTTATCAGTCTGATATAAAGGCTTGAAGATGATACCAAAGAACTCTAAATGCTTGGAAATCAAAACTACAATGCATAAACTATATCCTAGATGCATCAATGACTTAATTTCATCTTTTACAATGCTTATATATGACTTCTAAATGCAAAACATGCACCTACAGCCAACTGGTAATTTTAGCAAACAGTTGGTATGCAACCTATATGTTGATAAGAACATCTACAGCCATTGACATTTCATCAAATAGTTGGCATACATCTTCATATCACATTCAAATGAACATACAACCATGTGAGACTTCCCAAAGATGATGTCTTATTGAAATGCAATTGCCTACACAAGTTATCATGGAAATGCCAAGACTCTTGGCTTACAACATGACCCAACTGAAAATGCCAAAGTCTGATTACAATGTCTACCTACAGCAGTAGCTAGTATTTGTGATTTACAATGCAACTCCAAAGATTAAAAGATGCTGATTATAACAGCTTGAATAAAAATGATGAACAAATACAATGACAATATTGATTTTATAATCAAGTCTGATACCAAAATAAACATCTACAACAGCTCTATAAAATGCATCTATATGACATGTAGATAGCATGAAATCTTCAAGGAACCTGTAGCTTGAAGTTGCCTTGAGTCTCCAATGATGAAGCAAGCATTATCTCAGAAGATGAAGACCTCATGAACCCAAATCGAGCCACCTATGTTGCCGCCCCTGTTTCTGATGCAATGGCAGATATAAAATAATATGCAGCCTCTTGGTTGCCAACAAAGCCTCCAACAAGATCGCCTAGACCTCTAATATGAAGCGCCTCCACTCCTAGATGAAATCGTCCCAAGATGAAGTGCCTATGAGCAAAATCGAACCTCTCACACAAGCTGATATGAAGACAGAAATTCTGGAAATGACTGATATAAAAATCTGAGCATGCAATCGAACTCCTTCATGCCAAACTTGTTGAAGACTTAACACCAAAATGTCTCCACAAAGCCCTAAATCAAATCATACAAAAACTTGGCCAAAGGCCACTAAGTTTTAACAATGGAGCTCAAATAGAAAGTCTAAAGTAACTTTCTCCCAGCTGCAATAATTCAAGTGATATTTCACACCCTCAAAATTGCTCACCAATTGAGAGTTTTCGTTCTCAATGGCCAAAGACAACTGCAGAAACCCTAGGCTCCACAACCATCAAACATCAACATCAACAACAACAAATCTGGATGATAGGAAATGAGCCTTCAATGCCTATTTATTCTTTTTCCTCAATAGGTCGGCCTCCTTCTAGAACTTTCCCAAGTCACCTTCTAGAAGGAATATTATTTTATTTTATTTTATTATTTTGCACTCTATAATAAAATAATTATTCATAACATAAAGTCCAAACATAACATTACTTTATAACATGAGGTTTCTAAAAATAGAAACATATCAAGAAATCATTAGAACACCTCCATATGTAGACTGAATCACGAAATGAGCCAACCAATCAGCTGGGTATCTGCCAAACGACCCTTTGATCAAGCCCCATTAGCCTACAAGGATCAGGAATAGGCTAATTCCTCCAAAATCCATTGCTCATGAAAAATGGGACATTACATGTTGTACCCAAAATAATTTTTTTGGCATTTTGCTTAATCTTAGCTAAATCATGTATAAATGTTGTCAAAAGTCTATTTTAGGTCAAACCAAACATAGGGTTTGTGTGGGTTTCTGTCAAGGAACATATGTGTAAAATTTTGGAAATTGAAAATTAGGGCTTCAAATCCCTATTTTTAGGGAAATCCCCCGAAAATAACACCTTCCCAGAAATAGATGAAAATGATTTTGATAGGATTATTTGACTTCACGATCACACTGGTCAAGTCAAAATCATCAAAAAGCATGTTTAACTCTGGTGGGTCTATTTTCATTTTTCATAAGGAAAGTTAGGAGCTCCGCAACCATTAATGGTAGATTGGCCAGTACTAGGTGTTGAAAGTTAAGCTTCAAAAGCTTCAACAGTTAAACCATGGCAGAAAAGGATAAAAATGAGACTGTTTGATGAAGGAGATCTTCGAAACTGAAAAAGGCCAAAATTTGGTTAACTCTGGAAATGCTACCAAGGAGAATTCAAGGAAAAGTGCCAAAAGCGCCCCTACTGGAGAAAGGCACCCTTGAACCTCAGGGGCCAAATGCAGTCACCTGATTTGTTTGAGGCAGTCATCCTCTTTGCGTTCTGGCTGGCTCGACAACGAAACATTCAACAAGATCATCTGATGAAGTGATCACCGGCAAACGTCGACGAAGTACGAAGAGGCTGTTATCAAGAAACATCCAAAATGGCTATCTAGCATGAAAAAGGCTCCCTTGTTGAAGATAGGCGCCCTTGATAGGATGATGAAGATGTCACTTCCTAAGAAATGCTGTCTTCGTGAGATCTCTCCAGCTTTGCAATGAATCATTTAGTGAACTTGCGAGACAAATCAAACAACAACAAAGGTTGATTGTCAGAACATGTGGATTGAAGGACAAATCAGTGAGCTTTAAAGTAAAAGCGCCCCTGCTGGCCAGGGGTGCCCTTCTTTTTGAGATACTTGATGAAAGAATCAACAACTGCAGTGTATAAGGCATTTGTTTAGCTCCCTCCCAGCCTCTTGATCAAACTAATAGCCTGTTCATCGGACCTGTCAGGCAGTCAGAGGAAGTAATCAAGCAGAAAATGCCAGAGATGGAGAGTGAATGAAGAAAATTGAAAAATGAGCCAAGTGTCAAGAAAAAGCGCCCTTGCTGAAGAAAGGTGCCCTTTCTTTTGGACACTCAGATGCCGTCAATTTGCTGAGTGACCTCTAGGATGACCTTCTCCGCTTTGATCAATCTCGACGACGAAATCGCTAGCAAGGACATCCAACAAGGCAATCATTTGACAATAGAGATCAAACTGAGGTAGTTTACAACTTCAAAATAACTAGTTGAAAAGGAAAAAGCGCCCCTGCTGAAGAAAGGTGCCCTTGCTTTTGAAGACCTAAAACTGACCTTCAAAAGCTGTAAAGCCAATCACCCTTGATTGAGCTGTTCACCTGATGAATCCTCAAGCGAGATTGTTAGTCTCGCCAGTCGACAGAGAGATCAAATTGAAGCACAAAGGGTCTAAATGGAGAAATTAAAGAACAATCATTGAAAATTGACTAAGGCAAGCGTAAAAGTGCCCCTACTGAAGAAAGGCGCCCTTGATTTTGGAGCCTCAAATTCAGTTTTCTGGCATAACATCTCCTAGGAACATCTCTTCAGCATGGATCCAACTCAACAACGAATCTATCAGCAGCTGCTTAGGATCAACTGATCATCTAGGAGCGAAGATCAAACAGAGGCTATTCAACATGGAAAAATGATGAAAAAAGGAGTTCAAATCCAAAAGGGATGCCTAAATTGGTCAAAGCAAGATTTGTTGACCAAGTTGGAGATTTTAGAGGCAATTTGTTTCAAACAGCCCACAATCGGTGGAAATCAATTTTTGGAACTCAAGATCAAGCCAATTCCCTCCAAAATCATGAGTTGGCATCCACATTTGAAGGATTCAAATTTGAATCAACATAAACCAACTCCAAGGCATCCCATTTCATTATTTCTTTTGCAGGTTGAAGGATAAAACAACCATTTTCTCTCCAAGGCGTATTTTCAAGATCTGAAGGAGGTTTTAACCGTTCTTTGTATTTTTCGAAGATCAGTGGCATAGAAAGATAAATTCTCAGAGGTTGCATCCAAAAGCACATTTTTCCAGAAAGATAGAATAACTTGCAATCTTTCTCGTTTTTTTCCTCTCCTCTGTCTTAAAACTTCCTGCATGTCCAAGAAAACAATAGATAATCACAGATTTGACCAATTGGGTATGGTTAGCATATCATATTCAACAAAACCCATGTGCTAGATTTTACTAGAAAAAGTTACCTTGCTGCCCCTATTTTTTAGGGTTTCCGGAGAAAGTCATAATTTCAAAAATCAGACAAACTGGGTTTGTTAAGCTTTGAAGCACCAACAAAACCCATATTTCAGATTTTTTTGGGAAAAATAAGCCTTTGCTGCCTCTAGAACCCTTGCCCCGAAGGGCTCTTGCATGAACAAGGAAAAGTGATTTTTTGAGATTTTTGACATTCAGGGTACATTTAGAAAATTATTCTAAGTAAAACCCACATCTTAGAGATTTTCGTAAAAATTACCCCTCGACAAGCTATTTTTAGCAGTGGTTGAAAAAGTTGTTTGAACATATCCATGTTTACAGTCAATAGTCGAGTTTTTCAGAATACAATACTCTCAAGATGAAATCAAGACCAAAATGGTCCTACATGATTTTCCGAAAATACTCGACACGGACATGCATCAAGTAAAGCCCGTAGTCAAATTGGACGCCTTGGAAGGCGTAAATGACATCACCATTCAATGGGTGACGCAGCTGCAAAGAGGTCATCACTCCAGTAATAGAGCTGCCAAAGTTACCAAGAGCAGCTTGCACATGGAGAGGACAATGCTGAAACGCCATGTCATCATCCTATAGAGCATTGACTTTTCGGAGGTGGAAGAAGTCAACACATGGATCAAGGAGTTGTTGACCAAACGTGGTGAGGTGTAAAAAGACACCTAGGCTGGGACGCCCTTGTCTCTAGGAAGGCATTTGTGATTAGCAATTGTTAACTTGATAACTCTTTCCAAGTTAACTAACTCCCCCTTGAATCTTGCATGTCTATCTCTATTTATGAGGGAGGTTTGTTTTGACTTCCATTGATTGTGGATGTTTGTTTTGACCTACTCAATCATGGATGACTTATCTCCATAAATCATGGATGCTCCATTCTAGAGACACCTCGCTGATGTGTTTTTCGCGGACCGCACTAACGAGAATAAAGTTGCCAACGCTTCCTATTCTTGATCAAAGTATTCCGCAGATGCTAAGATTAAAAAGAAAGTTCATGCTCAACTCCAAGGTTCCTTTAATGCGAATAGGCTCAGTTTGGCTCGATGTGATTTGCTGGTATTTCAAGGGGACTTACAGAATTGTTCGGCAGTGGAGAAAGGGATTCAAATGCTCGAAAGATTTATCTATGAAGTGCGGGTTTCCTATTCTAACCAAAAGTACTGAATTGAAAAGGGTGTAGGGCCTAAGAAGTTTATGTTCTATTCTAAATGCAGGATATGTGGAGCTTCACTTCAATAGACTTCAACCGGATTTCACCTAGCCTCCGTCGGACAGCCTCAGCAAAATCGGTGCAATCTTCAAGGGAAATAGCAAAAGATGTTCAAATTATGACTTAACATGCATACACCATCACAACGACGCATATAAGCACATAAATCACAACCGAAGTTAAACTCAATGTAATGTCCAGTTGACCACACAAGGCGAACTTATCATCAACAAGCCGCTAGTGGTATGGAATAAAGCGAAGCTATCTCAATAAAACACCACACACCAAAGTAAGCTACTTGCATGAATTTAAACTACTTGGATACGAAAGGAAGAAGAAACCTTGCTAGCATTTCATGACAAGACTAATTCCATCATCAATGAAAAGATCTATTATCATAAAATGTGTTACACAACAATTTCCTCAAAAGTTTTCAAAGGGAAAACTTTCTTTCTTCTCCAAACTACACTATCAATCTACTTCTAAGCTACTCTAAGCTGTCCCTCTACTCTAATTCTACTCTGATCCTCTCTACTGCCTACTTTCTAATCAATTACAAATGAGGGGGACTCCCCCTTTATATAGCTAGCCAAGTCCCAAAAGACGGCTAGGGTTACAATCGGCTGGATGGCCCAGGTCGTGCCACCTCAGCCCTAAACAAGATTTGCCCTAAAAACCTCCACAAAGGAGAGGGGTAATAAATGTTTGCTAATGTCCACCATCATCCTTCTGCAGATTCCTAGGACTGCCTACACTGCTCTCGGTCTTCTCTTGGCGTTGCTCTTTGACTTCTTCCACTTTAGGGTCTTCATCTTTGTCACTTAAGTTATACTAAGTCTCAACACTTAGCCATTTTCTTGCAAATTTTCCTCCTTCGAGATTGAACTTGTCTTCATCGCGGTTTCCAATTTCCAAGTCATCGCGTGGTTCGCCTCAACATTTCTCCCGCAAAACAAGCAAGGAGAGGGGTATTAGAATACTTCATGATATAAACTTAACTCACTTACCTGATTTTCACGCTCCAACTTTCAAGCGTTCATCGCCAACTTTGTGTTCAAGTTCATGCCTTAGACAAATTTCCATCCTTGAGAACTTCATTTCACCTGCTGGAGCTCTGATAACCTCGATTTTATTCATTTCTGGCTCAAGTAAACTATCCTCACGAAGGATTTAAACAAATTCACCTAGGCAGTTCCTTTCAAATCCATCGTCTGGAGAATTTCACCTTGAAAATACGTTTTCTTCACATTTGCCTTAGAAAATTTTCAACTTTCCTTTAGGAAATTCATCAACCTCGTGCCCGCTTGAAATCTTCATCCCAGAATCCTCGACAAGTTGTGGAAGACCTTGAAATCAACTCCTCATCGATAATCTTCGATACCCAGAAGAAAATTTTCTCCAGAACGCATCGAACCCATGGGTGCACAACGAACGGGTTCATTTTATTTCTATGAATTTTGAACCTTAGAAAATTATTCTTTCAACAATTTTGTCCTCGTTCTTCGATCCC
>VDFB02201159.1:0-13651 GCA_007258455.2 Sequoia sempervirens | reverse complement strand
ACGTCCAATTTGATCACTTCCATATGATCAAATGCGTCTCCTCATTCATCTGGTTCCTCATCCCCTCTGTCAATATTAATTAAACTAGTTGTTTAATTAATACCCTGCATCTTGCACAAAGGTCCTAAAGTATTTAATTTAACACTTTACCCCTCTTCCCCCTCTAAATTAAATAAATATCCTCTTTTATTTTAATTTAGTCATATTCCCCTTTTGAATTAAAATTCATTTTTAATTCATCTTTTCTCTCTCATGGTCACATCCTCCAACTTTTGCAAGTTGGTCCCCTAATCCATCCTAATTACTTCATCTTCTTCTAATTAACAAGGGTTAGCATGTTCACACCCTTAATCATCATTAAGGTCACATCCTCCATAATTTCCCACTTGCTTCTAATGAGTCATTAGTCCATCTAACTGAGTACTTGCACAACCTTAATCATTTGATTAGCCTAACCTAATCCTCATCCTATTTATGGCATATGTCCTTGAGTCAACCTTATTAAAGGCTTTCTCCTTTTGGGCAAGGCATCTCCCTTCCCTATGTGAATTTTTAATTCACCTTTTAATCCTCCAAGGCACCCAAAAGGAATTTTTAATTCCTTCACTTCTCCCCACATGTCCTTCACTTATTCTTTATTCTTTTCCATCTCCCCATGACAATATCTGAGGAATTTTTAATTCCTCACATGTCCTCTCACCCACATGGGGACAAGGACCTCCTTTATGAGGAGATCTTGTCCAATCCCAAGGTACTTTGTACCCCTCTCCATGTCATGTCCTTCTCCTTCCACCTCATGTCCACTTCACCTTTTAGGGCTATCTCACATGCCACATGTCAAGATGTGAGGGCTTGTAAGTTCTCAACTCACCTTAGCCCTACATCTTGATATTTGGTGGATCAATCTCAACCGTCCATTTCCCCTAGGATTTCCCAAAAATCCTATAAATACCCCCTCTTTTCTCTCATTTTGGAGAGATCATTTGTGCTAGCCAAACTCTTGTAGTTTTGTTTCTCAACCCACACTTAGCCATTTTCATGTTTCCAAGCATCATTTGCATCTCACATCTCACATCTTGTGCTATCCAAGGAGCATACACATCAAAGATCGAAGGGCCAACCAAAGGATCAACTCAACGCAAGGTATAAGGTTCCATTTCGTTGCTTTGTCTTGCATTGTTTCCAACTTAGGCTAATCTTGAGGTGTAGGTTATTTTGGTGTTTATTTGCACTCTTTTACTTGTTGCTTGCTTCCTAACGCTCACATTCGACTCCATCTACATTTCTCGCATCACGGGACCCACAAACGGTTCTTCACTGCTATTCTTTAGTGCATTTTTGCAGGGTTCAGGTTAGTGAGCAGCGGCAGGCACTGCCCTCCTTTCGGGTAGCGCTGGACGGTCCTGAGGCTTAACCTGGCCTGGGTATGACCTGTCTCCGGAGTGATGGACTGTTCCCCGCAGCGCATCTTGCCCGGTAAAGCATGGACTCGCCCCACCCTGGCGGATCTATCCTCGAAGTGGCGGATCATCTCCTATCAGGAGGTGCGGCGACCTGGCCCCTCCGTGAGTGGCGGATTTTGTCCTCGGCAGAGTGGCGGACTCGTTCTCCGTATGGAAAAATTTCCAGTTTTCCTGAATTGTCTTTTGATAAATAGGAACATAGTTTAATTAAAGGGGTGTCAATAAACCTTGCTTGGCGTGTTTGGGAAGGCTATTTGACGTATCCAATCCCCTTGCGCCATTTGGCGATCCTGGGTGACGAGAAATCGTAGCTTTCCAAGTCCTTTTAGTCACCCTTTTCACTTTCTTAGTGGGACTGCTTGGAGATTTCATCACCCCAAGGGACGATTCCAACCACATACCGGCGGGGTATATAAAGGGGGGAGAGCGAAAGTTGTACCTCAATCCAACCGCATTGTAATTGGCAAAGTGTCGGGATGATGTGAAGAGTTGGTCCGAGCCTTTAGTATCTCAGTAAGGTTCCTGACTCACGCTTGTAACGGGTTGGTGTTCACGGTTTGGGCCTCACGTACTGGGTGTATATCGAGGAGTCCTTAAAAACCATGTGCATCCTAGAGTAGAAGACTTTGTCGACCATACCCATTTCTACTAATCTTAGGGTTGTTCTATTTGAATTGTATTTCTTGTGCAAAAACCAGTGATTATCAATTTGGCCAAGTCTTTTTATGATTGCTACAATTTGGATCCTTTTCCTTTGCCATCCATCAAAAAAATCAAGCTTAAGCTTATCCTTTGGTGGACTTGACCTTATCCTTTGGAAAACCTGTCCTCGTGCTGTGGCGGATTTGTCCTAGTGCAGTGGCGGACTTGTCCCTGTACAGTGCCAAACCTGTCCCAGTGCAGTGGCAGACCTGTCCCAGTGCAGTGGCGAACCTGTCCAAGTGCAGTGGCGGACCTGTCCCTGTGCAGTGGTGGACCTATCCCAGTGCAGTGGCGGACCTGTCCAAGTGCAGTGGCGGACCTGTCCCTTTGACCAACCTATACCATCATTTGGCATTCATTGTCCCTCTGTTTTGAACACCGAAATGATCATTTAGCATCCAAAACAAGCTTCTGAACGTCCATTCTGAGCCTCCATCCCTTCATTCTAAAGGTCATTCATTCTGAACACTCTTTTGCTTGTCTCGAGAGCCATTCGTCTACCCTAAGACGCTACCCATCCGTCCTAATTCCGCTTTCATCTCCGGTCCCCGTTATTCCATATAAACCTCGTTGGAGTTGCCATCCAAGTTGACCTAGGTATTTATCCCTAATCACAATCATCGTAGCTGGCTTAGGATCGCTATCCATCTTAAGTCAGTTATCCTTTTCGACCCAATCAATCCGCTTCTATCTCAAGTTGGATTCGGTGTCATACATCCACCTTTCAATCAATACCTAGTGTTACCAAGGATCCTTCTTAAACTCAATTGTGGATATCGGTCTTCATCATATCTATCATCACATCAATCCTAATCATCAAATCGATCTGATCCCCACATCATCAAACCTATTCGGATCAAAACCAAAAATCTAGGTTAATCCAGCATCTACCAATCAATCCAATCTGATTCCATCAAACCAACCCACGTCGGTCTCATCGATCGTCATCAACTAATCCCCCATCAAAATCAAATCAATATTTCATCATCGAGGTTTTTCTAATATCTTGATCTACCTCATCATCTTGCATGCCTGTTCAGACTCGATCGCAAGCAAAGAAAATGGCCGACCAACAAGCCCTGAATGCCCAATCAAACAACCCACAAAATCCCACCAACACAGTCAACATCTCGTCAGATCCAAACTATGGTGCTAATATCCCTCACGATCCCCACAACGGCACCTCATCACAATCCAATGTGGATGGTCTAAACACATCACCACCTGGGGAGGAAAACATGGCCGATCAACCTGAGCTCACATTCGAGGAACACTTTAGCAACCCTGTTAATGCACAAATGACAGAACACCTTCTCGAAAGACATGGTGACCAAATCTTGGCTCACTTGATTGACAAAGGTGTCAAGTTGCCGTCAGGTGTCGACTTATCCAAGTATGGCACCTCCACATCTAATGTATCCGAAGGTGCACATGACATCCCCAGTAGCTCGTATATCCCCAACGTTCCTTCCATGGAAGGTTGGCATCAACTTGAGTTCGGCAATGCTGTCCTGTATCCCGTTGGCAATCCCACACATCCCACCATCTCGGTCATGGGAGCCCCCCAAGCCATTGATCCCAATGATCCTTTCACCTATGGCATGCCACAAAACGTCCCGTAACCGCAACCATTAATGCTACTGACACCATCCCCCTCGAACCCGCTTCCTGTCAACACTGGGGGCAACCCTTTCCCCACCTTGCAACCACCGCCCCAATCTACCAATCCTCCACAATCATCATTCATACCTCAACAACCGCTCCAATCCACCAATCTTCCATCATCGTCATTCATACCTCAACAACCGCCCCAATCTACCAATCCTCCATCATAGTCATTCATACCTCAACAACCGCCCCAATCTACAAATCCTCCACCGTCATCATTCAACCCTCCACCATCGTCCCAATCCAACATCCCTCCTCCGTCGTCATTCAATCCTCCCCTGTCATCCCAATCCAACATTCCTCCACCCTCATCGTTCGTATCCCAACAACCTCCCCAATCCTATGCTCCCACTAGTGCTCAACAACCTCCCTCGCACAACATCTCAATCGCACCTCCACCTCAACAACAACCGTTGGTCAATCCCCTATTCTCAGCACAACCATCACAGCATCAACCGCAAGGAAATCAACCTTGGCCTTCAGCCCCGACCATATCTCCATTCCTTGCATCCATTTTACGCCCACAAGTGCAACCACCACATAACATCCCATCTCGCCCACTATGCATCAACAATAATATCAACAACCACCCCATCATTACAACTATTACAACCAACAACAATATCAACAACAACCCTCCTATGGGGCATCACAACAGTCATATCAACACCCCCAACATCCACAAACAAATCAACAACACCTTCTCCCTACTTCCCAACAGTATGCCACCCATAACTACCAAACCCATCCATATTCCGCCTCGCAACAGCAACCTCTTTATCAGCAAGGTCCATTGGCGTATCAACAAGGGCTGCCACCTCCTCATCCATACGCCCATCTCCAAACATCCTCTCAGAATCCACAGTCGTCCTACCATCAATACCCGCCCAACACACCAGCCAATGCGGACATCCTGGAGATCAAAGCCGCACTAAAGGATCTCCAGGCAGGGACTAGCAAACAATCATTCAAGTTCGAAGATATATGCCCCTATTCGTATGATCCCTCCATCTCATTGATTCCCTTCCCCAAACATTTTGAGATGCCAAAATTTGACAAATATAAGGGGAACAAAAATCCTAAGGCCCACCTACGGGAGTTTTACTCCCAGTGTCAAGAGGTGATCCACAATGACAACTATCTCTTGCGTCTGTTCCCCCGAAGTCTGGGAAGTGACACACTAGGGTGGTTCATGACCCTCGACAAGGGATCTATAAAATCTTTTGCGGACTTGTCAGAAAGGTTTGTCTCCTACTTCTCCTTCAACTTGGAGAAAGATACTGATACCCTGGATCTCCTCAAAGAGAAACAACGTGAAGGGGAAACCTTTACTAGCTACCTCCAAAGGTGGAGTGCCCTAGCAAGCCGAATGAAAACCCCTTTGAAAGAGAAGGACATGGTCCCCCTTTTTGTGGAGAACTCTCATCCTGACATGGCCCACAAATTTTTATTACACTGTGTCACCACTTTCGCGGAGGTAGTGGAGAAAGGACCCATCCTGGAGCGTGCCCTTGTTGCCAAGGGGCACATCAAAATATATAACCAAGATAGGGAAAGGACATTCAACGACAAGCCACATTTTTGGAACAAGAATAAAAATGCAGTAAATGATGGTGTCACTGACACTAAACATGTCCACGTGGCCAACACATCTCAGAAACAACAGCAATCCATACCTAATGCCATATCTATACTGCAAGGGACGCCCCATCCTCCCAACAGTCCAATCAAAATAACCAAGGGAACACTAAGCGCCAGTATGCTCAACTAGGAGAACCCTTGAGTGTCGTCTTCAACAAACTATTGCAGATCAGCTATCCGATCACATATCCTATCACCAAGCCACTCGACGAATCCAAACCTAAACTTGCATGGTTTAGGGAAAATGAATATTGTGAGTTCCACAAAATCAAAGGACACTCTTTGAATAAGTGTCAAGGTCTAAAAAACTACGTCCAGGATCTCATAGATCGAGGTGACATCAAAGTTGATCCTAATCAAGCTCCGTCGTCCAATGCTCAGTTGCAGATCTATCAAAACGCCTTCCCAAACCATAACCAAGGCCCGAGTACTTCCAACAGTAATCCTCAAAACAATAGCACAAATAACGTGAGCTACAAGAATGTACCTCTCAATTACGAGGGTGTTATTCATTACATTGAGCAGGTAGAACCTCGTGTATCCATGATACATGTCAAAGCTAAAGATCCTCAATGTGTTGTTACCACACGACGAGCCCGCATCACCATTCCTGCAGCCTCTGCACCTGCCCAACCGACTCCTGTAACTTCCCAGTACAATATCCTTGATCACCTGGGAAAGACCCCGGCACATATCTCCATCTTGGATTTACTCAAGTCTTCCCCCGTGTATCAAGAAATCCTCAATAGAGCCCTACAGGAAACCCATGTGCCTAATAATATGGATCCTACACAGTTCCAAGCCTTGGTAGGACACCTAGCTTCATCTCACCAACTACACTTCAGCCACGATGATATGCCCAACATTGATGCTAATCACAATTGCCCCTTACATATTGAAGTCGTGGTCGCTCGGCATAAAATAAAAAGGGTCTTGGTAGATAATGGCTCTGCCCTCAACTTGTGCACTTTAAAATTCATAAAGCAAGTGGGGTATACCCAAGTGGACTTAAGCAACCAGATTATTACAATCAAGGCTTATGACAATGCAGAAAGAAATTCAGAAGTGATCATCAATCTTCCTGTCCAAGTGGGACCGGTAGTTCAGTATATCACCTGCCATGTCCTTGATCTAGACTTACCATATAATCTCCTCCTCGGCCGTCCATGGCTCCATGCTATGCAAGCCGTGCCCTCCACCTACCATCAGTGCCTCAAATTCCCTGTCAATGGACAAGAGGTCACCATCTATGCCGACCCCCAACCATTCAAATATTGCTGCGCTCTAGAGGCATCATTTCCCCATTTACATTATTGTCCTGGGGTCAAAATGGGGGCATCTCGGTCATCACCCATTAATCCACCATCCACCGTAATAACCGCTCCATCTTCCACCGATCCTACAGTCACAAAAGTCCAGATCATTGACAAAGGGTGTGGTGAGTACGAAATGCACACTGCTCTCAATATAGCAACCATGCCACCATCGCCACACGAGTATGGTCAACCTTCCTATGCTACCCCAAAAGCGGACAAGACTGTCACCTTCCGTGGCAAAAATATCCCTACTACCACTTTTGTATCCCCAAGTATCAAGACAGATGCGCCCGAAGAAGATATAAGCCAGTGGGTTTACTGAGAAGAGCCTCAGCCGGAAACTCCTCTCAAGGAATACTTCCAAGAAAAGTACCCCTGGCCGACAAAGTTTGTGGAAAAGTATAACTATCAAGGCAGAGGCCTAGGAAAGCAAGAACAAGGGCGGTTACAACCCATTGATACATTTCTGTTACCAAGAAATGTGGGCATTGGGTATGACAGAAAGCAGAAAGGCCCCGAAACATCATCTAATGCTTCCAATAGTGTAACTGTGGACAATGGCTCATTAGAAGATATACCCGAGGAAGAATCCATCATACGTGCATACGATGACGTCGATCACACCGACCTATCCTCCATATTTGAATGCCTATTCGTTTGCACTATTAGCCTATCCCTTCGCCATCCTGAGCTCATTGATTGGGACCTACAAACTAGCACACCTGTCAGTATGTCTGCGGATACCTATGTTAACCTCATGGGATTGAGGGAGGATGAACACTCCAGTCGCAAAAGTAAGAATAAGAGAAATAACAAACGATCATCTAGTGAAAACCTCCCTGAGGCACTTTATGACCTTGAAAAAGTAAAAATAAAGGACGAATCTGATAGCGAAAACCTCGAAGAGGCGCTGGAAGATGGAGATGTTCATCTTCCCCTTATGGGAACTCAGCTATCTGCCCGATCATCTGTTTTGATTGAAGAGATGCAAGAGATTAATTTGGGAACTGCTGAAAATCCTAAGATCACCTATGTAGCCAAGTCACTCTCTGAACAAGAGTTTCCGATCTTTGCACAGCTACTCCAGGAGGGAATTGTTAACTTTGCTTGGTCATACTCAGACATGCCAGGCTTAGATCCCGCCTTGGTGGTTCATCACCTGGACATCCGCCTAGACGCTAAACCTATCAAGCAAAAACTCTGCAAGATGCATCCGTAAGTTGCATTGTTAGTCAAGAAGGAATTAGAGAAGTTACTGGAGGCAAGATTTATCAGGCCAATTGACTACTCCGAATGGATCTCCAACATAGTGCCAGTTGCTAAACCAAATGGTGACATTCGGATATGTACGGACTTCAGGGATCTCAACAAAGCCTGCCCCAAAGACGACTTCCCCCTACCCAATATTGACATGTTGGTCGACCTAACAGTAGGACATGAGATGTTGTCCCTTATGGATGGCTTCTCCGGGTATAACTAGATTCAAATTGCACCAGAAGACCAACACAAAACTGCCTTCACCACTCCTTGGGGCACTTTCTGCTACAATGTTATGCCCTTCGGCCTCAAAAATGCGGGGGCGACATATCAGAGGGCAATGACGGTCATCTTCCATGACCTCATCCATATCATCATGGAAGACTATGTTGATGACCTATTAGGGAAATCCAGAACACGAACAGAACATCCTGCCATCCTGAAGAAGATATTTGAGCGGTTAGAGCACTATAAGTTGCGGCTGAATCCAAAAAAGTGTGTCTTTGGGGTCACTTCCGGAAAGCTGCTAGGTTTCATAGTCTCTCACAGGGGCATTGAGGTTGATCCCGCTAAGGTTAAGGCTATTCTAGACATGCCGCCTCCACGCAATCTAAAGCAGTTAAGAAGCCTCCAGGGAAAGATGCAGTCCATTCGTCGGTTCATAGCCCAGCTCGCGGATAGATGTCAGCCATTCACTCACCTTTTGAAGAAAGACTCCACCTTCTGATGGAACCAACAGTGTCAGATGGGGTTCGATAAAATTAAGGAATATTTAGCCCATCCACCAATATTGATGCCACCTATTCCTGACAAACCCCTCTTGCTCTACATCTCCGCCACTTCAGTCGCACTGGGGGCATTGTTGGCACAACATGATGAGTCGTCAAAAGAAAGGGAAATCTACTACATCAGTCGGACATTGGTTGGCTACGAGCTAAACTACTCTCCCATGGAAAAAGCTTGCCTTGCCCTCATCTTCAGCACACAGAAGCTTCGACATTACATGCTTAGCCATCCGGTAAAATTAATCGCGAAGATTGATCCATTGAAGTACCTGTTATCTAGAACCACTCTAACAGGCCGCATGGCTAAGTGGGTCATGCTCCTCAGTGAATTTGATATAGAATATGTGGACCGCAAGGCTATCAAAGGACAAATAATTGTAGATCAGTTAGCGGAAGCTCCTCTAGTTGACACTCACCCATTGATCATGGAATTCCCTGATGAGGAAGTCTTCTCAGTTGAGGAAATCCCCACGTGGACACTGTATTTTGATGGATCATACACGCATAATGGATCGGGGGCAAGAATCTTATTAGTTACCCCTCAGGGTGACTACATTCCCAAGTCATTCAGGATAGCGTTCCCATGTACCAACAATATGGCCGAATACGAAGCTCTCCTCACCGGCCTCAAAATTGTGAAACAGTGGCACATATCTCAATTGAAAGTCTTCGGTGATTCTTTGCTAGTCATTAGGCAAGTTAATGATGAGTTTCTGACCAAGGATGATAAGTTGTTACCCTACAAGCGGATGGTGGATGATTTCAAGAAATATTTCACCTTTATACAATTTGAACAGATTCCTAGGGTACGAAACAAAGCAGCTGATGCGATGGCCACTATTGGCTCCCTCCTGGACATGCCCAAGGATCGAATAGAGTGTGAGTTTCTTGTAGAACAGCTTTTAATCCCAGCATATGATATCCCTAAAACTGACATGGTGTGCGAAATTGTGGGTCCCACCTCCCCATGGTACCAAGACATCTATGCCTACCTCCATGATAACATTATACCACCAAACCTTATCCGTAACCAACGCAAATCCTTTATTCATCGCTCTTCTCAATACGTCATCGTCAGTGATACGCTTTATTGTCGCGGGTATGATGGAATCCTCCTTAGATGTCTAAATGAGACCGAAGCCCATACTACATTAACGGAGGTACATGGCGGTGTTTGTGGAGCCCATTCAAATGGTATGGCTCTAGCCAAAAGGATCCTACGGGCTGGATATTATTGGCCTACGTTGGAACACGATGCTTGCGAGTTTGTGAAAAAGTGTCTTCCGTGCCAGCAACATGCAGATTTAATCCATGCTCCAGCACAAGATCTTCAGCCCCTCCTGGCACCATGGCCATTTTCTCAGTGGGGTTTCGACTTGATTGGCAAGATTCACCCACCATCCTCTGACGGCCATACATTCATCATCACCGCCACTGAGTATTTCACCAAGTGGGTGGAGGCAATGCCCCTCTCACAAATCACCAGCATTCAGATCTCCAAGTTCATCCTGTACCATATTCTCTGCAGATATGGTATCCCATCCACCATCATTTCCGACAACGGAAAACCATTCAAGAACCAAGCCATGAAACACCTATGCGATACCTTCCATATCCAACACTGTTGGTCAACGCCTTATTACCCCCAGGGTAATGGTCAGGCGGAAGTGACCAACAAAACCCTCATTCTTATTCTCAAAAAGGTGGTCAATCACACTAGACGAGATTGGCATCTCCACATTCATCCTGCCCTCTGGGCATATCGCACATCCATTCGCACCCCAACAGGCGCCACCCCCTACTCTCTGGTGTTTGGTGCCGAAGCCGTCTTTCCAATCGAGGTTGAACTTCCATCATTGAGAATCTCTCTTAAAAACCTTCTCAGCGAAGAAGATGCTCATGTTGCGCGGCTTGCACAGCTAGAGTTACTGGATGAACGCAGAATAAAGGCCTATGATCATCTACAAGCATATCGGAATCACCTCAAGCATAGTTACAACAAGAAGGTTCGTCCTCACCAATTCCAGGTGGGCGAGCTTGTTCTTAAAGAGAACCAACGTACTCAGCAAGACCGAGACAAGAAAGGAAAATTTGAGGCAAATTGGTTGGGGCCCTATATCATAGCTGCTAAATATGGATCTGGGGCATACAGGTTGACTACTCTCGAAGGAGAACCCCTTGGCGAGCCTATCAATGTCATGCATTTGAAAATTTTCTACGCCTAAGTCTGCTCGGTTACCCCACCCGGTCAAAAATCTGAAAAATACAAAAAAATTAGAAAATCCAATAAAAAAAAATAATAATTAAAAAAAATCAAAAATCCAACAATAGTCAAGAGAAATAAATCCGTCCTATGGTGAAAACCACCTCTTGGTGGCACCTTGGATAAGTATGGATGGTGAAAACCTGGTAACAGGCATCATCCATAGGGGGCTTAATAATTATCAACCCGACATCCTGGTTATTTTATGCCGACTTCCGCACAGTATCCCCCCTTCCACACTATTGCCCTCACCCATCTCATCCCAGGCTGTCTGGTAAACATTGATTGAGCATTGGATGACCCACCTAGTCTATCCCCCATTCCTGAGCTTTTCGGTATCCCACTCTGAGCATACGTCATTCACGTTTGTGTCATCAAGTAGGGTCATCCATCGCGTTGGTCCTCACCTGGACCCCATCACGTCATGTCCGTCAGTCGAACTACGTTGCCCCTGCGCTGTCACGTAGGAAAGGTTGATCACTTGATCCACCCCCAGGGCATTTTTCCATCACCATTGGTTACCAATGGTCTTCTTTTCGCTTTATCCATGGTCTTTTCTGGAACTACGAGGGCTCTGCGCTTTCACGTAGGCAAGGCTAATCTATGATCGGCCCCCGAGCCCCTAGGTCTGTAGGTTATGACGATCTTTCGTGTATCGTTATCAAGTTATGCCCACATCTACCCCGTCCTTAACAAACGAAATTCATTTGTGTTACAAGATCTTGTCCCTTGGTAATATCCCACGCCAACTGGGTCATCTTATTTCGCATCTATCTTTGGTCTCAACAGGATGAATCCTTCCTAGCAGACCTCACCAATCACATCCATCACCATGATCCTATGGCAAAGGACCTATTGTCTTGATTTTTATGTTTTGATGCTTTCGGATTTTTTTTATCATTTTGGGTTCCTTCCTATCACTTGTCAAGGTCGCCTTGGTCCACCATACCAAGGTGTGCTTTGATCTGTCGAAATGGGGGCATACCTTGATCTTTTGTTTTGGTTGCTGTCTTTTCGGTTGTCCCTCGTAAGACCCACCGAGATCTCTAAGGTCTTGTGTTATGCTGGGAAAACTTTGTGTGTTTGCGGTTATTACAACACCAGGCCTGACCGAGGTCATCGCGACCTCGGGGTGTTGGGATAACCTTATTGTTTGCTGTGTTTGTTTCATGCATAGAGTACTCGCTCGCCTTGGTCTTCTATATCAAGGTGCTTGGTACCCTACGCTATAGTAAAATCAATGCTCCAAAGATGGAAAAATCTCGTTTTCACTACTTTTTCACCACTTTGCATGCCCCCTTCATTCCCATCATAACCACCGCTTATGATTTTAGTTGTGCAAATACTCTCGTCCTTTGTTCTTCTTGGGTCCTCTTCCTCTCAGGATATTAGTGGTTATTTTTGGCAAATGCATTCTTCCATCCGCCTACCGCCTATCTGCATTCTCATAACGGTCTTTATTGACATTTAGGTATATTGCAAGCATTTCCCCTTTTTGCATCCATAAATCATACATCATAAATCATATAAATATGTGCATCCATAAATCATACATCATAAATCATATAAACATGTGCATCCATCAATCATACATCATAAATCATGTAAACCTGCATAAATCGTCCATCCACATGTGCATCCACAAATCATACATCATACATCATATAAGCATGCATAAATCATCCATCCACAGGTGCATCCATCAATCATACATCATAAATCATATAAACATATACATCATAAATCATAGAAACCTTTGCATCAATCATAAATCATCCATCCATAACAACATAAAGCATAAAACATAACTCATACATACAAACATGTGTATATATATGCATGTGGAATCACATCATGAATCATCTCATATAACTGCATAAAGGAAACATCCTACATAATGTCAATAAAGGCCATCACATAATCAAAATAATAAAATGTCATGATACAATACATCTCCATCATATATCATGCAATAAGATACAAAATCTGGAGACGTGGATCACCTCTGCTCTCTGGCGACATGTACAAACCATCCATCCTATATCTGCCAAAAATAACCAATGTCCTGCATCTGCCTGCTCTACTGTGAGCTGCCCACATCTGACCTCTATGGGGAATCAGGTGCTGACCCCCTATGTCTTGGTGTCCCCTGGTACTCGCGGGTGGGTGTCCCCTGATACTCGCGGGTGGGTGTCCCCTGATAACCGCCATATGGAGACGGAGTCCGCTGGTAGTCACTGAAACCCTTGGTGCGTGTCCCTAGTGACTGAGATGGCCCTGGTGGTAGTGGAGCCTGACTGACGTAGTGTGCTGTGCGCTGCACTGGATTTGGAACAACCTACTCGTATACCCCTCTCCAATAGCTAGCCTGCTGCATAAACTCATCCTGCTGTCCTGCTATCAGTCTCGCGGCATTCCGCTCATGCCTATACCGATCTCGATCTGCACTGATAGCCCGCCGCTCCCGTGCCCAGGCCTCCTGAGCTAGTATCAACTGTCGTATCTGCTCTGAGCCTCTATCCCTCTCGGCCTGCATCGCCTGTAACTGTGTGTGCA
>VDFB02201158.1:0-28685 GCA_007258455.2 Sequoia sempervirens | reverse complement strand
TTTTTCCATACGTGTGTACAAGAGGCAGTTGTACGAATCACACTTTCTATTTTTGGAAAGTCTTCTTTGAAGAGGATTCAACAACTTAGATGTTTTATGGTTCAATTAGTCATGTTTCTTGAGATTAAGTGGATTGTTGTAATAGCAAATTGATTCTTGAGATAATAAAATATTGTGAGATCTCTGTCTATGGTTTTTTCCTAGTATATTACTTGGTTTTCCACATAAGTCTATGTTCTTTGTATATTGCTTTTCATTTTTTTATTTTCAGTATTGTCAATTTCCTCAACAGATTATACATGTAGAGACATCATGTTGGGTAGCATGTGCAGCATGCTAATGCCATCATCCAATAATGGTATAGTTGTGTGATTGTTGGTATTCCATGGGGTAGTTAGACCATATTTTGTAGACTTAGCGAGTTTCCAAGTACTCATCAGAAATCTTTTGTGTTGAGTTATCTTAGGGTAAACTCATAGACTTTTTCCATTTAGTTTTCGCTTATTTGTGGTGATTCTTTCAATGAATACTAGTAAGATACTTGTTGATGTGATTTTTGTGACCGCACCAATCAGCAGAACAAAGTAATCCGAAGGCTACTCCATTCTCTCTTGATCAAAGTATTCCGTGCACTAAGATTGCTAGAAAGATCGCACGTTCAACTCCAAGGTTCCGAAATGCTTTGGAATACCCTCAATAGGTTCGTTGTGATATGCTGTTTTTACGAGGGGACTTACACAATTGTTCTTAAGGTTTGCAGTTGACAACATATGGATGAGTGGAAGGGAATTTACGCAATGCGGATGATTTAGCAATAAGGTACATTTTCCTAAACTAACAAGAAAAATATTGAATTGAATGGTTGCAGGGATTAAAGAATCTATGTTCTATCTAAAGGCGGGACACGGGATCGATTTTGGAAAACTTCAACTGAACTCTGCTCTACCTCACGTCCGACAGCTTACGCAAAGTTGGTGCAATCTTCAAGGGATGGCAAGAAATGTTCAAGTTACAATCCGACATCAAAATACCGTCAAGACAATGCATACCAAGATATGAATTACAACCGAAGTTAGGCTTATAAAATGCTCCAGTTGACCACACAAGACAAACTTGCTGTCAACAAGCCGCTAGTGGTATGGACTAAAATGAAGTTGCCTCGATCAACATCACAAATCCACAGCTAATATCTACTTGCATGAAATGAAAATTACTCTACTTTAAGCTACTTTACGCTACTTGAAATAGAAGGGACGAAGAAACCTTGCTAGCTATCCATAACAAAGACGAATTTCACCATCAATGAAAATATCTTCTATTATGAAAGTTTTACACAACAATCTCTTGCAAAAAATTTCAAAGGAAAACTTTCCTTCTCCTCCAAACTATGCTATGCTAAGCTACACAATCAATCTTTTTGCTCTAGTCTCTAGTTTGATGTCTATTCTAATTCTAATGAATTACAAATGAGGGGGACTCCCCCTTTTATAGATGGCCCAGTCCAATGGACAACTCGGATTACAATCAAATAAATGGCTAAGATTAAGCCACCTCAACCCTAACCCTAAAAATTGCTAGAATAGGGAGTGGTACAATAAATGAATCAAAGATTCCCACTCACTCCCAAAATAGTAAAGGAAATTAATGCCCATAATTAATCCTCTAGAAGGTCATCATCCAGAAGTGCATTACTATTCTCCTTCTCCCTGGCTGCAAAATCGATGAACCTGGTAATCACAGCCTCGACCTCCTGAACTGAGATAGGTGGAATATGATCCAACTGAAACTCTAATACTGTAACTGCCTATCCATGCCTCATGCAAGATTTTCTCCAAGCAGTTAGGGCATCCTGCGTATTCTAAATCAGGCTGGAGAAAGTAGAAATGTTCTCAAAGTCATCCTGCACGAAATTTTTCACCTCCAAGAAGAAAGGCAGCAGCCCACTCCTCAATCCATCAGTAGTCACCTCATCGGAATTCAGCCGTCTAGCAAATATTGCCTCCAAGGTATTCAGGACTCCATCAATAATGTTTGTCATAGCTTTCCTGACTCTGGCTGAATCCGCCTGTGCTACATCAAAGAATCCACGTCCTGTGACTACTAAAGAGTACCATCCAGCAAAATTATACCTATCACCTCCCTGAATGACTCCTCCATCAATCAACATTTGCAAAGGAGTATGCATCAATGCCTCTAGAGGCTGAATAAATTTGCTCTGATAAACAAAAGCATCACCCCAAGCTTGATCAACTGCCTCCATACGTGCCATAATGCTGGAAGCTTGCTGGTAAGCATGAGCAAGGTCTTCCATTGACTTCTCTGTCTCGGCACGAACTCCTGTAACCCATTTATCTGCCTCCTGTGCCATCTTCCTCAAATCCTCGAAGCCACTAACTGATGCTCTAGATAACTCGGCTGGAAGCTCTATTGCTGGAATCTCCTGCCCACAAGGATGAGACAACTGTTGCATATATCCTATCAACGTCTTATGCTCTTGCTTCAATTTCTTATATTTTCCTTTAGTCCTGAACAATCTATCCTTAAGCGCCTGATAGGAGTTATCACACTCCTAGACAATTTGTGCACCTGTGGGACGTCCTAACTCCATAGTTGTGATCACATAATTTTCTGGCACTGCTTCATCCTGATCACAATCAACTTGTGGCACCACAACATGAAGGGTGCGAGAACCATCCTCATCAGTTGAAATCTTCAAAAAATTTCGTGCTCTCTTCTTTGGTGGAGGCACGCCGATCCTATTAAAAAATTCTTCCATCTCTACTGTCGGATCAATCTCTTCACTGGGGCTCCTTCTCATTCTATTCCTAAGCCAATCAGGTACAACCTGCTGAATAACAAATGGCTGCTCCTCTCTTGCCTCTACTTCACGGACTTGTTCAACTTCAATATTATTCTGGCGAGGCTCATCGGCCTCTAGGCTGAGTATCTCCTGAAACTAAATCATCCTCTAAAGCCGTCTCTAACTCATGCTGGAAGCGAGTATCAGTAGCAGTCTCCTCATCTTCCTCCAACTGATCATCTCTAGTAGGTGCATTAACACTCTGGCCAACTGATTCTCTTCTCGGTGGCTGATTTTCCTCATGTAATTCCTGCTCTTGATTCAATGCATTTCTCTGATCAGAAAATAGAGAAACCTCCTGTATGCTTGGAGAACGTGTCTCCAATGGCGTGGGTGATTCAATCACAACTCTAGGAGGCTCCGGCTGAACAGGCTCCGGTCGAACTGGCTCTTTCCTTCGAGATTCTGGACCTCGAGTAATCTGTTTCTTCCTGTTGGTAATGTGTTTCCTATGATCTCCCATCAAGTTGTAAGTCAAAGGAATTGACCTACTCTTCAATCTACTCACATGCCTTTCAACCCATGCTCTAGTGAAAGTCATGACTGGAATACAAAGTGTGTCCAAATCGGCTATCTCTGGCTCCGACCAATCTGGTGGTGGAAGTGGCGTGTCTCTCACTGCCTCATAATTTGGATGGAGAACATTCATGTCCTCATCCACCTGGTCTGGTACTGGAATGACTTCACACTCCTTGATCATACTCAATGGTGTTGTCCCAAATTTTTGACTTGCAAAAAATTGGGATAACCTATTAAATTTTTTGATAAAACTTGAATATTTTCTCTTCTAAGGCACGTTTTACGAGGTGCAAAGATTAGCAAATCTCAATTTTAGGTCTATAGTCCTTTGGGTTAGCACTTTTTACTCACTCTCGTCAGTTTTCGTGAAATTCTAAGTCATTTTTGGTGTGTTTTTGGTCAATTTCGGGTTTTTGGGGCATCACTGCAAGTAGGGGTTTTGGTTTCTTATTACAAGTAAGTGATAGGAACTTTTTGCTCTTCTTACAAGTTACTTTTTGTTTTAATTTTAAGTTGTAGGAACTTTTTGTGCAACTTACAAGTGATAGGAACTTTTTGCTCTTATTACAAGTTACTTTTTGTTTTAATTTCAAGTTGTAGGAACTTTTTATATAACTTACAAGTTGTAGGAAATTTTTGATCACTTTACAAGTTACTTTTTAAAAAGTCACTTGCAATGACTTAAAAAAGTTCCGATTTCACTTAAAGTCACTTGCAATGACTTGAAAAAGTTCCGATTTCACTTAAGTCACTTGTAATCACTCCAAAAGTTCCAATTTCACTAAAAGTTACTTGCAATGACTTAAAAAAGTTCCGATTTCACTTAAGTCACTTGTAATCACTCCAAAAAGGTCCGGTTTCTTTTATTTTCACTTGCAATGACTTGAAAAAGTTCCGATTTCACTTAAAGTCACTTGTAATGACTTTTAAAAGTTCCTATTTGAGTAAAGTCACTTGTAATGACTCTAAAAAGGTCCGATTTCTGAAAAATTAACTTGTAAAGTGCCTTGACAAGCCCGATTTGAGTTTTTTTAGCTTGCAATGTGTCATAAAAATTCCGATTTGATTTAAAGAAAACTTGTAATGGCCTTTTGAAAGCCCGATTTCCCTTGTTGCAGATCTGTTTCTCTTTATTTTTGTTGTTTCTCTTCATTTTAATGTTTTGAAATCTTTTGTTATTAGGGCGCCTTTGTGTGAGTTTGAATCTGCATTTGATGGAAATGTTCATTGCTGAAAACACGTTTTTCATTTTCAAACGCCATTCATTTCCATTCTACCTTCATTCAAATAGGCGTTTTCCATATTCATTCCATTACAAAACGCGTTTTATGAAAACGCCTTTCATTTCATTTAAAAAAAATGTCATTCTCATTTCATACGCCATACATTTGCCTTTCCATTTCAAAACGTGTTTTTAGCTAGGCTACCTTCATTTGAACGCCATTCATTTTCAGCTATCTTTCATTCATTCCATTCCCTTTTTCATTCGCCTTTCATTCATTCCATTTCAATTGACCTTCATCTCATTTCATTTCACATTCACATTTCATTCCATCTCATTACCATTTTCTAGAAAAGAAGAAAAGAATAAAAATGCCCTAGAAAGCAAATCGGGATTTTTCCAATCAATTGCAAGTAGGGCATTTTTGTCTAAAATGCAACTACAAGTTAGCACAAGAAAATAAACTTGCAATGGTTTCCTAAAATCCCGAAATACACTATTTACTTGCTGTCAACCTTCCAAAACCCGAAATTCACTTGTGAGCCCATTTTTGCATCAATTTATCCCGTCCCTTGTCAGTCTTGTTTACACACATGATCTATCAAACCAACAAATCAAGGCATGGGCATCGTTTTATAACAATTTCATCTTGAATAAGGTGTTATGGGCTCTTCATCAAGTGAACAAAAGAAGAAGAGATACAACAGTAATTCATGGAGCAGCCTGAAGGTCAATAATCCTCATGAAGCCATCTAAGGAAAAAGTAAATCAAGCATGGAAAAAGAACGTAACGAAGAGAAGAACTTCCTTCCTAAAGAAATGGTACTACTCCAAGCTTGTGATAAGGTTGAAGTTCGCCAAGGACACAAAGATCATTAAGAATGCAAATTCCCGTTCGAGATGTCTTCACCAATCCTGAATACTTCAAGTTCTAAAATCCTGAAGCAGCATGAAGACCATCGCAGATGAAGGATGATGTAGTTAGAGTCGTGTCTTGGACACTTAGAATAATTTCAATAATGCATTTGTAATTTTGTTTTGACAAATTACATGTAAAGTCAAAAATTGTAATGGCAAGTGGCCATGCTACTCGCATTATTGAAGATTGTAATTACATGTAATCAAATTACAAGTCAAGATAAATTAGGATTGTAATTTGGAATAAGTCAATTGCAAGTAGTTGGTGGTTGAGAGAATTTCTTAAGTTAGTTGGGATCCTCCCACCTTTTTCTCATGACCTCTCTCCTATAAATACTTGAGAGGGTCCTTTGTAATTGATATCTTTTTGGCAAGCAAGAAAACTCTGCAGAATTTTGTACTCATAAGGACTTTGAGCTTTATAGTTATAAGTTTATCTTTTTCAAATAATATCAAAGAGTTACAGATTTCAGACTTTGTGTTGAAATCCTACTTTGCATCCATTGTGTTCTTTTGTCATTTTGGAGCATTACTTTGCGATTATTTGGAGATTGTAGAAGATTGCTATAAAGAGCTTCAATTGAAATATTTCAGGCTTTGTGTTGTAAATGTTGAAGATTGAATTCATAATTTAGAAGTTAAGAAGAATTACAAGTCTTTGTGCTCATAACGATTCCCATTCATAGTAGTTAATAGATACATCATATTCGCAGACTTTGTGCTGTCTTATGCTATATATTATCATTAGAATTATCTTTCAAAAGGGTAGATAGGATTGCATATTTTCAAGACTTTGCGCTTGAGGCTGTTTTCCCATCCCGAAGGAAGTGACGTAAGTCTTTGAGCTTTCAGGAAACTTCATTTCCTTTCTACTGAATTTATTGCAAACTGCTGTTAAAATCTATTTAAAAGTCCAGATTACTTTTTCTGTGAAGAGAAAAGAGTTTAATCTTTCCTGAAACAAGAGGATAGATTATTGTTCCACCCATATTTGTTTTTAGTTATTTAGATAGGGGGAGCCTTCCCTTAAATAGGAGAGTTTAACTCACACACTGTGTTGAAATCACCATTTTGCCAAACCTCCTAAGTTTACAAAATATTCAACCAACAAATGGCAACCTAGAGAACATTCTCTTCCTAACTTCAGCCTCATTTGATGTACCAGCCCAATAATCCTCAATGTTGGCCTTATGCTTGAACTCTTCTAACAGTATCCATCTGATATTGCTATGTGGATCATAATGATGTCTGCTGGTGTGATAGGAAAAATGAAAGAACTGAAGCTCATTTTCAGCTTCTCTAGCTGCCTGAAGTGAAGGACACACTTCGTCTAAATTACCCATGACAATCGGGAAGTCAACTCCTCCCTTCTTCTTTCTCTTCTGAATCTTATCGAAGGCAACCAGTTGCCTAGATATCTCTAACATCAAAATTCTATTGGTTGGGTACTTAGGCAGCCTATATGGATATGAAGAAAAACCTTGTAGCCTGATGTAAGAAAACATCGGAAACTGAATAAACCAGCACCCATACCTTTCTATTAATTCCTGAGCTTCCCTCGAGATCCTATGATGAGTCTGCTCCTGAAGTGATCTCGTTATGTGCATGGTAAAGGCATCATTGACATGCTTGTAATGAGTAGTGCTTGTCAGGTGCAACTGTGGAAAAGCCTCATGGATTTTGAACTGGTGAGAACCACAACCAACAGGCTCCTTATATGAAATCCCTCTATACTTTGTCATACGAGCCAACAAGTAAATAATGTAGGAGCCCATGTAGAATATCTTTGTCCTTCTCAGACTCAGGAGCTGCTCATGCAAATTGTCACTAATCATCACAGCCCAGTTGATGTGCTCTTTTCCTTCTAGCACGAGGTTGATGTAATAGAACATCCATGGTTCAAAAATAAACGCTTGAGGGCAGCCTCCAACTCTACTCAGCATCATGATCAGGTCACAATACTCCTGCTTCAAATCATCTGATATAATTTTCCTCGGCAACTTTGTATGAGAGGGCTTGGGCTTGTTCATCCAGCGAGTGTTGATCACTTCTGCACATCTCTCGAATGTAGAAGCATACATTCGTTCAGTTCGCTCTCTTGTTTTGTAAATCATCCTCTCGTGCGCTGGGATTCCAAAATCCTCGCCGATAGCTGCAGGAGTGAGGTTGGCGAATACTTGGCCATCCGGTGAGACAATTGACCTGTGATCAGCCTCATAGTAATTAGCACACTCAATCATCAACTCCGAGCACTGAATAGTTGGCGGAAAACCAGCAGCTGCATACAATCCACTTCAAACAATATTGTGCGAAGTCATTGAAAAACGGTGACTACCAACTCCCATTATCTGATTTTTGAAGTCTCCAAGTTGAAAGAACCCAAATTTGTATCAACCAACTTGCTCAACTTTGAAGTGAACTTTGACTCCGGCAGGAAAGGCTTGCTCAGCTTCTTGATAACATCCTGCCTGGATGCACCATTGCTATCTCTGCCAGTCGCTCTTACTTCAGCCATCCTGCAAAACAATAAACAGCCATCAGCAATTAACTTAGAAAAATAATAAAATAACATGTAGGGGGCTGCCAGTCGACTTTTAAAATTTGAGAATTTGCAACATTCTATTCATCTGCAAACCTCAACTTCTCCTTCACAATTTCAAACTTTCAACACTTAGAAAGTTTCAGCAAGGAAGCCTCAGCAACTTCGACTTCACACTCTCAACAACTTCAAAGAGACTTAGCAAATTTCTAAGTTGGCTGCAGCAACTTCACACTTGAGAAAATCGTCCAACTTTACTTTCAGCAACTTCAAAGAGACTTAGACTTTTCAAATTTCAGTTTCAGCAATTCCTCCTCTTCAAATCGAATTTCTTCAACAACACAACTCAAATCGAATTCCTCACTAGCACTGCAACTTCAACCTCAGAGCAAATTCAAATTTCTTCAGCGGGTGAAAATAAATGAATAAACTCTCAATTCTTATAGCCAAATCGAATTCTAGGAGGCCAATTTTAGCCAGTTTATTAAGTCTCCACTACCTCACAACAGGAATTTGAATTTCCCTCCTCTGGCAATTGCAACACTTGTCACTCGGCGTCCAGAATCTCGACCTTCTAGAACTTCAAAGATTTATTTTGACTGGCGTACTTAGCAATTTTATTCACTTTGAAAATATTCACTTCAAATTCACTCTTCGAGAAATTTAATTCACCAGCTGAATCTCTGTCATTTAAATTTTTAATCACCTCTAACTCTGGAAGATTCATCTCATGAAGAACTTGATCAAATTCATCTAGGCAACTCATTTCAATTTCATTATCTGAAGCATTTTATTTTCAAAAACACATTTTACTCACTCTGCCTTAAAAATTTAAATTTCCCTTAGGAAAATTCCATAATTCAAGTGCCGATCAAATTCTCCATCTCGAAAGCTTTGGCGAAGCGCAAAAGACACTAAAATCCATTCCTCGTCGACAATCTTCAATACCCAAAAGAAAAATTCTTTCAGAACTTGTCGAATTCATGGGTATACAACGAAGGGGTTCATTTAATTTTTGAATTTTGAACCTTAGAAAATGTCATTTTCAACAAATTTAATCCATTTCTTCATCCCTGTGAGTATTTTCTTGTTCTGACTTGAAAATTTCTTTATCAACCCTGTGAAGTTGGCATCCTCTGACTTCTCCACTAGCAATTTCACTCATATCTCAAGAAATTTCATCACTTCAAGTCTAGGCATAATTTTCCTCTAGAGAGGTGGAATTTTGTGCCTTAGAAAATTTTAAATTAAATCACAAACATAGGCACATTTTGAATTTTTCCTGTGGAGATTTTCATTCAACTTCAATCATTTTGCCTGTGGTGAGGAATTTTATCAACTCACTTAGAAATTTTTTCTTTCAAATGTTTGAGTGCATCTTGTATATCATGGAGGATATTTTGAATTTCAACGCCTAGCATATTTATTTCCCCTTGGGCGCATTTTGCATAGTGAGGTGGATTTTAAATTCAACGCCTTAACTCTTTTCCTTCCACTCCACTTTACCTTGTTTAACATTAACGCCTTGGCAATTACCCCTTTATTTTCACCTTCACTTAGGCGCATTCCATGCATGTAGGAGGATAGGCGGATTCTACATGTGCAAGAGGATTTTAAAATTGTCTTCTAGGCTAAGTTGGGCACATTTAGCATGGTGAAGTGGATAAAGCCTTCAACGCCTTTGACTTGTTGACCTTTTCTTGTACATATTTTGTCTTCACATGCCTTGATTTGGGCGCATTTGAGGGGCTGAGAGGGATGAAACTTTCAACACCTTCTACTTTGACTTTCTTTCTAAACTTGGGCACATTTCCTATGGTGAGAAGGATGGGCGCATTTTGCTTGTAGTGGAGGATGAAACACCTTTGACTCTTTGACTTTGCTTGATATGGGAGCATTTAGCATGTAGAGGAGGATGGGCGCATTTAGCATGTAGAGGAGGATGGGCGCATTTGAAGGTGGCAGGAGGACGAGATTCATGCCTTAGAAAATTTTAGCAACCCTCACCACCTTGCATGGGCGCATTTGGCCTAGGGAGGTGGATGACACTTTAACTTAGAATATTTTCTAGCATCTTCATCCTTCTTTGGGCGCATATGGAGGTATCTGCAGGATATCTTCACTACTTTGAAATTTTTCAATCATCTTGCTTGTGAGGAGGGCGCATTTGGAGGTAGCTGCAGGATATTTTAACACTCTGAATTTTCATAACCACCACAAGGCAAGTTGGGCACATTTGACATAGGCAGGAGGACAAAGTTCCAGACTTAGTCATTTTTCCTTCCCTCTGCCAACTTTTCCATACCCTGCTATTTATAGTAAGTCCCTCAATTTTTACACTTCTAAAGCTTGGATCGATTTGAAATTTTAAGCATAGGATCCTCATGACCTTGTTAGCCTGTTCACACTGCCATCCTGAGCTGACCTGCTAAAAATAGCACATTTCTAAAGGTGGTTTACTATTTATAGTAACTGCTCATTTCAAAGACCTCCACAACTTTGTTTGACTTGAAATTCGAATGACGTGCTCCTCATCGGGTGACCTGCCTGTTGCCACTGGGGCCTGCTACTGATTTACTATTTTTAGCCAGTTTCTAGAACACCTTACTATAAATAGTAAGTGCTCCGATTGCCTTCAAATTTTACCGGTGGATAGCTTGAAAGATGCTGAACGCAGTGGGATACACCGGTTTTTGGAAATTCTAACTTTTTAGCCCTCATTTTGTGTCCCGAAGCTGGAAACCCTAATTTGACTTGAATGCATATCAAATGACCTCCGTTTGACCTCGTTTTGTTGCACTTCGCCCTGTTTGTGGTTCTGATGCGCTGGGCAGCTGCCGGAATGGAACTACCAAAAATAGTAAGTCATTGAAAACTGATCATCTTGCCATGCATGTCACATCACTGCATAGGTCTCAAAAAACCCACAAAGAATCATCAGACATGCAAAGAAAACCTTGACATGCAAACCCTAAAAATAGCCTATGAAGGCTGAACTCTGAAAGTCATTATCTCACTTTGCATGTTATACCGTCGCGAAGGTCTCAGAAAACCCAGAAGGAATCTCCAGACATGCATCGGAAAAATTCACATATAAATCGTAAAATTTGCTTCGGAAGTTGAACTGCTAAAAATGTTGTCTGTTTCAGCTCAAAATTTGCAAACGAGCAGCTTGATGTGTTCTGAATGCAGTGTGACTGTTGAAATTTCAAAAAATGCTGAAGGAACGCTCTGAATTGCACACTTACTAAAACTAGTAAGTTGCCAGAATCTGATGAAACTTCAGTGGAAGCTTGTTGGAAGCACACTGACATCAATATTAGTCTCAGATTTCAATTTATTCACCTTATTTGACTTTAAATTGATCATGAAAGTACAAACCCTAATTTTCAGACTTAGCCAAAATCTCACATTTAAGCTCGATGACGGACACATCCCCGGAAAGGCAGACAGCAGAAAGAGACAAAAAGAGAGAGAGAGAGACAAAAACAAAGCCAAAAAACCAGAATGGAGCAAAAAATAGGGGGTCCCCATTTTGGATGGGGCGATGTGTGAAAAAGGTCACAACAATACTCAACAAGTTTGAGTCCCAAACTCGTGTTGCACCAAACCACCAAAAAAAAGTAGTTTTGTGGCTTTATAAGCCCTATTCATCCATAGCGAACACACACATCAGCATTACAACATTCTAGAGCAAATTGGAAGGATTTTTTATGGGACTCAAAGAACAATTTATTTGAATTTCAAATTTATATTAGGTTAGTTCATTTTTTTTCCTTTTTCTCAAGCATACAAATTTATAAATCATTTCTAATCTTCTAGCATTTTAAATCTTTTATATCATGTAAAATTTATGAGTTTTATTGCATTAAATTCAATTTAGGTAATTTGTTTTGGTTAATTTATGGTTATACAGGTTTATGTGAATCAACTTTTTTTATTTTTTTCTAAATATAGGGTTTATGTTTTAGTATTAAAACATACTCTTTTGTCAAATTTATAAATTTAATTAATATTCAATTATCATGTCATGTTTCAATTTTTCAAATGCATTTAAATTTTACAAAAACATTGTATTTGAATAGCTGCATTTTTTTAAATGCTATTTTTTTGCTTTTATTAATTTTGCAAGTTAGTATACAATGGAATTTGGCATTGCATCAGGTTCAAACTCAACAAGTAGAAGCCATCCAATTGGAACTAAACCCTCTAGAAGAAACATGCCATAATGGGACTAGTAGTGGGGATTATGATTTGTACCTAGTACAGGAAGAAGCTTCGTGGAGGCATCAATTGCCTCAAATAACATCTTGCAGGAATTCCTAATTGTGATGTCAACGGGTGTCGAACTACCCCAAAAGAGGTGAAACGAGAGATGATAGAACTTATTGCATTATTGGATGAGAAGAAATTGGAGAGGATGAGGGAACATAGTCATGCCCCTGTGAAAGAACAAGGAAATAAATCGCATCCTCCAAGGGAGATAAAAATAGCAGCAATCTGGGTGAGAAATTAATAATATTATTACCTCCAAAAACACCCTACATGGCACTCCATAATCCACGACCTCCTCCAAAAGACACATTACGTGGTATCAATTCAATGAAGGGGCAGATATGTTAAAAGAAGGCATCGATTGGGAAGAGGCAGTGATCAGTTAAGAAGAACATGTCCCTTAGGGACAAACATAGCAAATGGTTATGACTCTTCACCTCCGTGGGGATATAAACAGAGAAACATACTCCAAGGAGATGGGCATCAAACAACATTGAAGATATATAGGCAGACTGATATCTAAAGCAGCTCGTCTAGAATAGATTATCTGCATACTGAGATATAGCAATGATATAAGATCATAGATATTGTGGTTTGCTATTTTATGTATTTGTTTTAAATATAATTGATTCCATGTGTTTCATATAGAACCTAATAGGAATTGTAATCCATATTAAATTATCAATTTAACCATAAGTCATTAATGCCTCTATAATCAATCATGGGAAGAAGAGACGAAAGTACAAGAGGGGGAGAGATTCCACACTAAGTAGACCACCCCTAATGGATGCCCATGTGTCTGCCATTAGTGGGCCAAGGGGGTTGCCTACCTGCCCTTGGGCTTAGAAGTAGGAAAGACTCTGGGCACCCTATTGATTTTTCATCTCCAATCTTTGCAATGGTTGATTGTTGGGGGAATAATAACTTCAAATCAGTATTGTTAGTTACTCATCTAGATCAATATACATATGCAAAATAATGTAATGGATGTGCAAACAATATATATGATCTGTAAAGTGCCTTGCCAAATTTGGTCTGATTTTTCACTTTTAAATGCTTGAGGAATTTCGTCAAACACTTGTCTTGCCAACTGAATACTGCTGGTAATTGATTTTCTGTTTTGTTTTTCTTGACTTGAATGATGAAATGAAGCATAAAAGACCTTACTATCAATGCCCAAGACTACCAATGCAACTAGGGATGCAATGCATATATTTTTGAGATTTCCCAATGCAAATATATGACTGAATTTCATGTAAATGTGCAGGTACAGCAAACTAACATTTTGTCAAACACTTTATATGCAAATCCCAAACTCCAATGTATTGCAAATATAATGTTCTCCAAACTGATTACAAACTTCTGCCCATGAACCCTAAATTGAATGCTCTCACTAAGTAATGACTTACAATGTGTTGGCGTTTAAATTCGCACCTATGGATTGTGGATTTGAAACGGACAGCTATGCACAAATAAATTGCTCTTCAAATTAGGAGGGGAAGCTCCCTTTTGCTGATGGTGTTCAAGAAAGTAAACTAAAACTAAGTTGCCTATCATTTTGATCAGCTAAGAGCACAAGGTTTATAAAACTCAAGCACCATAGCTGAGATTTTCTGATTAAGGAATTTCAACTACAACTAACCTACACTAAAGACATTTCTAATTTCTCAAATAAATGCAGAGCAAGAGAATTAGAAATGAACAAGGTGTGATTCTCTGACAAAATACTTAGATAAACTCTCTTTCCAACATACATCTACTTACTTTCAATGAGAGCTGAAATTAAAGATCATATAAGTATAACACAATAAACGTAAATCTAAGACATTATATCAAGGAAAAATAGGCTCAAGACTTTATTTCTCAAATATCTGGAACAAAGATTACACTAAACACATGCACGGAACAAGAACTTGCAGCTAAAAGAGACTTGCAAACTTGTTCTTACACAAAGAGAATGACAACTACAACAACAACTTGCTGGCTAAAGAGGCTTAGCAATTTGCTATCATAAGCATAATTGAACAACACTGAATAACAATAGAAGGCACTAATAGGCTCAACGTTTGTTATCACAAGCATGGTTAAAAATAAATAAGCAAGGCTTCTCTTATTTATAGGGAAGCAGAGGAGTAGGGAACCCTAAAATCTCCTTGCTTTTACAACTATGGCTTGCTCAACAAGCAAGCTTTATTCTAAAACTAAAAGAAGATAACATCTAACCACCTAAGAAAGCAAGAAAAGAAGGAAATGCCAACTAGTGCATTTTATCTTCTTTCTCTTCTTCAAAGAATAGATAAAAATTGTTCCAAGAATAGAAAGAAAGTGAAAAGAAAGCTTCTAGAAGAAAGCGGCTTTAAATCTCGATCACATCCGCCAAAAAGCTAGAAACTGCGTCCCTGTCAGATGCATCAATACTATCAATAGAAAAGTTTTGCTTTTCTAGGATTCCTTCACCATCTGCAATCAATCTCAAAAAATATTCAACCTCATTGGCCACTTTCTTGAACTTTGCTGACATCATGGAAATGTGACTTGGCAGAGTCTTATGTTTTTCTTTCATCCACTTCTATGCAATCTTCTTACTATATTTGTCCTTGTGCATCTCCCATATCCTTTCACATTCTCCTTTTGAAATAGTCACACTTTCAGGCCAAGGGGGAATTGAAAAACATTTTTCAATCGTGTCAGGTTTCAAATTGCAGACCACTCTGCCATCTACTGATTAGATCTCCCGTGTCGTCAGATTGTAATGCTTGATGCAAGCAATTACAAACTCGAGACTCTGAACTGAAATAGGAATGGATGCTGCTGCGAGAAGTCCAGAGTGCCCTAGGTTTCTGATTGCAGTGTTACCTACGTTCTCCAAAGCATGTAGGTCGAACACCGGCTTGATGTGATGCAAGTCAGGCTCAGCTGTTTTGATGAAGTCGTGGTATAGTACTGACTTGGTCTTGAAATCATTGGGAGTGTATTCCATTTTGAAAACCTTGAAGAATGACTGTAAACTCGCCTATGTTCAAACAATTTTTGAGCAACTTTCTATTTTTAGAATTTTGGTTTTTCTTCTTCAAACGGACAAATTTTTCAAAAATTTTCTAAGATATGGGTTTTGTTCAGAATTTCGTTACAAGAAGACCCACATCGTCCATTTTTTAAAATTTTGAGTGTAGAATGAAAAAGAAGCAAACCCTAATTTCTTCAATTGTTTACAGAAAAAGCTGACACCTAAGTTTTGTTCAGAAGAAAATTTGGAATGAACCCAGTTGATTAAATTTGAAAAATACTAAGGGCTAATTGAAAAAGCAGCAAACCCTAGAATTTGAAATTTTCTTGTGTTATCACGGAATCTAGCAGCGCTCGTTCCACAGATAACCCCCCTATGAAACTTGTCTGTTTCCTAGGATTCGTGAAGTTCAAGCACGCAAAACAAGGTGATTTCCAAGCCACCTCGAAATGTGTTCCCAAGTCTCAAACATTCGGTTTGAATGTCCCCCTATGTTCGCCTCGCGAAGACCTTCGAAACGAGCCCCTTCGCGAAGTCTCACTGTTCGTACTTAGTTAATTGTGAAAAGTGCAGTTGCACTGAAAAAGTGCGCTCTTGCTCACAAGCCAAAAATTGGCTAAGTATGAAAAGTGTAGGGGCGTTGTTTTCAGCGCCCCTACATGAAAGTGAATTCTTCAAAATGTAATAGCATTGAAAAAGTGCGCTGTTACACTTTTTATCCAGACTTAGTCTTTTTCTGGCCTTGGCGCGTTTCTTCATGCATTTTACATTTTTCGCTTATCGTGCCATTTTTTGTGCCTAAATTAATTGCTCGACTTGAGTTAGGTTTTTGAGTTACCATTTATTTAAAAGTGCTTTTTTGTTCCTTTTTCATTGTTCATGATCTTCAAACTGTATTCCTTCTTGCTAGGCGAAATTCTCTCAAGCTGCAAAACACGTTTTTGGAGATTTTCAAAGTTCCTCTTAACTATATTCCGCGCTTTCTCTTGGTGAGTCATTCTCCTTACTTTCTCTCCCTTCTCCTTCATTACTTTGCACATATCTAAGGTTTTACTTATGCATTTTTGTTTATCTTTGTTTTCTTCTCATGTTTTTCTTCTACCCACGCGTTTTCTTTATTTAGCTTTTGGTGTAGAGTCTTGTCCATTTTCAAGCACGTCTTTCCTCTTGCCCTAGTCGCGTTATGGTTTATCATCACGCGTTCTTGATTCCATCGTTTGTTTTGGCGATGGCCTCTTGCACATAGGCGTTTACCTCTTTTGTTTTAGCCGTTCTTACCTGCGTATTTTGGTCTCTTCACACGTTTCCTATGCCAATACTTTGAAATGGAAATAGGTGAAGATCTGATGCACTTCAAAATATGTTCTCAAGTGTTGCTTCTAATCCTCTCAAAACTTCCATATTTCCAAAGCATCACATTATGTTTTCATTGCGTTTCCCAAACAAAGAAGCGCACCTTTTCAACGCCAAAGAAAGCAATTGTTAACTTCATTGTGAGAAATGTCATAGCGCTGAAAAAGTGCGCCCTGACATTTCACAATTTTTTCTAACACTGAGAAATGTAGGAGCGCTGTTTTTCAGCACCCCTACATCAAAGTCAGAATTCCCCAAAATGTAAGGGCGCTGAAAAAGTGCGCCCTTACACTTTTCACAATTTTTCCCTGAAACGTTTCAAACTTGCCCGATTCAGTCCTGAACCTCGCTCCTTCCATTTTGTGCATTGTTTTGCGTACCTCTCCATCCACTCCACGCTTGCTCATCACCATTGCTCGTTTCGCGCATCCCCATGCTATTTAATGACTAATGTTTGTTCTGATTCCACACTTGGCAATCTCTTTTCAAAGACCTTCAAAGTTGATTGATCAAAGATTCAGTCGCTCTTGATGACTGCCAGTAAACCTCCGTCTTCTTCAAAAGCGAAAGGCAAAATGAAATATAAATATCAAGGTGTCTATCCGCCGACTGTAGTGGTCTCCTAGGTGGAAGAAATAAAAGACACAGAAGTTGGCCATCAAGACTTGGTTGATTTTGCGAAGCAAATAGAGATGAAGCCTCTTCTTGACCTGATGAGAGCAATTGTACACAGTAACCTGCATTTGGTAGCTATGTTCCCTACTACTGCACACAATACGGAATTTGTCCTTCAAGTGGCATCTCACTACATGTTGATGCGGTTTTTGTGACCATACCAAACAGCCGAAGAACAAAATAGTTTGGGGCTACTCCGTTCTCTCTTGATCAAAGTATTCCATGCGCTAAGATTGCGAGAAAGTTCGCATGTTCAACTCCAAGGTTCCTTTAGTGCGAATAGACCCAGTTTGGTTGATGTGTATTGCTGTGTTCGTACGAGGGGAATTACACAATTGTCCAGATTTCTTGCAGTCAGCAGCTAATGTATGATTTTGAAGGGGAATTCTTTCGTGTATGATTTGGCAATTTAATCCCTCTCCCAAAACTAATAAGAAATATACGGAAAGTAAAGGGGAAAGGGCCTAGTTAGAAACTTATGTTCTATAATTAAATGCAGGTATGTGGAGCCTATTTGATAGATTCTTCAACCAGATTTCACCTAGCCTCCGGCCGACAGCCTCAAGAAATCGGCAGGTAATCTTCAAAGGATAGCTTAAAGGTATTCGCTATAGTTTAACATACATACACCATCAGAACAATGCATATATATGTAAACCACAACCAAGGATGCAAGATAATGTCCAAATTGACCACACAAGGCAGACTTATCATCACCGCCGCTTAGTGGTATGGAATAAAGCCAAGCTATCTCAAGAAAACAACACACACCAAAAAGCTACTTGCATGAATCTAATCTACTTGATACAAAAGGAAGAAGAAATTCCTTGCTAGCATTTCATGACAAGACTAATTTCATCATCAATGAAAAGATCGTTATCATAAAATGTTACAATAACAATCTTCGTGCTATCAAAGGGAAAACTTCTTCTCCAAATGATGCAAAATGCTCTACAATGCTACACTATCTAGCTTCTAAGTTAAATGCTCTCTCAATGTCTACTCGTTCTGACTCTAATGGATTACAAATGAGGGGGACTCCCCCTTTATATAGCTAGCCCAGTCCAAAAGACAGCTAGGGTTACAATCAATAGAGTGGCCAGAATCGTGCCACCTCAGCCCTAACCCTAAAAACTGCCAGAATAGGGAGGGGTACATTAAATGAATCAAAGATTCCCACTCACTCCCAAAATAGCAAATGTAATAAATGCTCCATACTCAGTCTTCTAGAAGATCCTCGTCCAGTAGTGTGTTCCCATTAGCCTTCTCTCTGACTGCCAACTCAACAAATCTGCCAAGTACGGCCTCAACCTCATGAACTGAAATAGGCGGAACACAATCCAACTGAAACTCTAACACCGTGACTGAATGCTCGTGCCTCGTACAAGATTTTCTCCAAGCAGCTAATGAGTCCTGCGTGTTCTGGATCAAAGTGGAGAATGTAGCAGCATTTTCAAAGTCATCCTGTACAAAGGTCTTAACATCTGCGAAGAAGGGAACCAGCAAACCCCTCAAATTATCAAAAATTATCTCATCGGGATTCACCATTTAGCAAATATGGCCTCAAAGTATTCTCAACTCCATCTATGATATTACTATAGCCTTTGTGTACCCTCGCTGAATCTGCCCTCGCGGTTGCATCAAAGAAGCGCTTTCACACCCCGTGATAGTCAAGAATACCACCGAGAAATCATATCGGGTCATTCGGCCTAACACACCTCCATCAATCAACCGTGAGTGGCATGCCTCAACGCCTCAAGACGCTGGATCACCTTACTCTGATAGATGGAAGTATCGCCCCAAGCATGATCCACCGCATCCATTCGTGCCAAAATAGTAGAGGCTTGCTGAAAAGCAAAGGATAGGTCCTCCATGAATTTCTCTGTCTCCGTACAAACTCCTGTGACCCATTTGTCTGCCTCCTGTGCCATCCTCCCCAATTCTACCAAGCCGCTGATCGACTCTCTAGGAATATCTGCCGGAGGCTCTATCACTGGTACATCCTGCCCTCGAGAACGAGACAACTGCTGAACATATCCAACTAACGCCTTGTGTTCTTGTTTCAACTTCTTATATTTTCCTTCTTTTTTGAACAATCTATCCTTAAGGGCAAGGAAGGAGTTATCACACTCCTCAACAATCAGGCACCGTAAAGAGGGCGCCCCAAACTGAGTGGTGACTACATAGTTTTCATAGGAGTCGCCTTATCTCGGCCTGTTGTGACGCTTTTTCATTAATATCGCCGCATTGCAAATGGGGGTTCCCTTAATTTTGGCTTTTGTTTTCATTCGCTTTTGTCGCTGTCTCTCTCTTTTCATCGCCTATCTTCCCGGATTGTACCATTCGCGGAGTTTAAATGTAGATTTTGGCTAAGTCTAGAAATTAGGGTTTTGAATTTTCCGGCCAACCTGAGGTCAAATGAGGTGAATAAATTGCAAATTGAGCCTAACATTGATGTCAGCACATTTTTGGCAGGTTCCCACAAAAATTTCATTGAATTCTGGCAACTTACTATTTTTAGTAAGTGTGCAATTACGGGCAATTTGTCAACATTCTTGAGATTCCGACAGTCACATTGCGTCCAGAGCATATCAGGCTACTCACAGGTTAAATTTGAACTGAAACGGACAACTTGCTATTTTTAGCAGTTCTGCCTTCGGAGGCAATTTTCAGGACTTAAACGCAGAGTTTTTCAACGCATGTCTGGAAATTCTTTCTGGGTTTTTCGAGACCTTCGCAGTGATGTGACATGCAAAGTATGATGACAACTTTCAGCATTCGGCCTTCCGAGGCCAAAATTAGGGTTTGCATGCAGGATTTCTCAGCGCATGTCGGCATATTCGTTCTGGGTTTTCCAAGAGCTTCGCAACGATGTAACATGCAAATGGAGCTGACCACTTTTCGGAAACTTACTATTTTTAGCCAGTGCGTGCATGTTGAAGATTTTTCTGGGTTTTTCTGGGTTTTTCAAGATTTTTCGGGCAGTATGACATGCAAGATCATCCGACAGCCGGTTGATCACTTTTCGGGCCGCTTTCTATTTTTAGCTGGTATCACTTGGGCAGCAGCTCGACGCTTCAGAAATGCAAGCTGATCATCATGCAACTGAAACGACGTCAAACGGAGCTCATCTGAGCGACATGCATAAAATTAGGGTTTCGAGCTTCAACGCTAAAAATGAGGAGTCAGAGGTCAAAATGTTCAAAACTGAAGTACCCATCACGATCAGCATCCTTTCGAGAGTATGTTGGCAAAATTTGAAGGCAATCGGAGAACCTGCTATTTTTAGTAAGGCATTTTGGGCAGGGGCTATAAATAGAAAGTTGATCTCGGCGTCAGCGTACACAGGCAAGTTCACCAGCGATGGGCCCACTGTCCAAATTTCAAAGCAAGCGGAGCAAGGAAGGCCTCAGAAACCAACACTTACTATAAATAGTAAGTCACCTCAGCAGCAGCTATAATTGGCAGGTCAGCACCAAATCTCAGCAGGTACAAGTCAAAACATGTGCTGAAAGTCCGTGGCGCGAATTTCAAGGCAAACAGAGTTACAGAGAATGAAGAATCAGTTAATTGCTATTTTTAGCGGGTCAATTAGGGTTTCCTAAAATCAAGGGCAGGACCCGGCATCCAGGCAAGAACGGCGTCCAGTTACGATCACCATGCTTCAGGCATTCAACACACGAAATTTGAAGGCATTCTGAGCAGTTGCTATTTTTAGCAGGTTGCTAAAAATAGCAGGTACAGGCAAATATCAGGCATCTCTGGCATAAACACATCCCGAGGTTCAGAACAAGGCAATATCAGGTCAGAAGTCAATTCAAAGCACAAAATTTGAAGAACTTTCTAAAAATAGCAAATTAGGGCAAGCATGAACGGGTCACCCTAAATTTGGCTAAGGGCATGAAACACGTCAAATTTGATAATTTTTCAAATCCGGCACCAAAACTTGCTATAAGAAGCTGGAGACAGGTGAAATTTTGATAACTCACTTAAACTGGAAGTACCATGGGTGAAATGCGCCCCTCTTTGAAGAGATTTCAAAATTGTCTAAGTGTTAAAATTGGATGCTCAGCATGTGAAATGCGCCCCTAGGTGTTCAAGGTAAGAAAAAAGTTTAAGCGTCAAAGTTGAAAGTTGCCCCTGCCAAATGCGCCCAGGAGCTAAGGAGGCCAAGTGTTGAAGAAAATTCTAAGTGTTTTGAAGTTGGACGTAGACCCTGTCAAATGCGCCCTTGAAGTTGAGTGTGGAGGAGACTTCAAAACGTTCTAAGTCACTTAAATTGAAAGCTGCTAGTAGTAAGTGCGCCCCCCTCATGAAGCTTGATGCTTGACCTCTCAATTGCGCCCTTGAAGACTGGAGGAATAAAAGGATTTTGTCTAGGTGCCAAAAATGAAACCTTGGTAGGTGATATGCGCCTAAGTCATTCAAATAAAGCAGGGAGTCTAATATGCGCCTAGGGTGTCAAATTGGAAGCTAACCATGTCATATGCGCCCTTGGAGGTGGCTTGAAATTGTCTAAGGCATGAATTAAAAGCTCAATGTGGCAAATGCGCCCCAAGCTGAATGTTCAACCTGCCATATGCGCCAATGGCATAAATTGAAGGTATAATGTATAAAATGCGCTTATGACAAAAATGAAAGTGCCAAGTGCAATATGCGCCCAAATGACCAAATTGGAAGTTGCTAGTAGTAAATGCGCCCTTCTTAAAAATGAAAACTAGAACACTTAAATGCGCCCTTCCTAAAACTGAAAGTGCTACCTATCAAATGCGCCTTGAAGGAAGAGGGGTGATTTGCGCCCAGTGTTGAAAATGAAAGCTTGGCATGTTATATGCGCCCCTCATGAAATTGGAAGTGTCACCTCTGAAATGCGCCCCTGGGTGTTCAAGGTAAGAAAAAAGTCTAACTCAAGAAAAGTGAAAGCTTGGGGTCTTATTTGCGCCCTTGAACTTGGACATGTCAAAATTTGAAGGAGACCCCTCCATTTGCGCCCAGGCTAGAGGAGAGGACCAAGAAATGTTCTAAGGTGTTAAAATTAGATGTTGACCCATTAAAATGCGCCCAAGCCACAAATTGGAAGCACCACTAGTAAAATGCGCCTCTGAGTATTGAGGGACTTCAAAAATTGTCTATGTGTCAAAATTGGAAGCTCAGGGTATGATTTGTGCCTGGCTAGGAAAAGGGTGAAAATATATTCCAAGTCTTTTAAATCTAAAAGTCAAACCCTGCCAAAATTTGAACGCCCAAAGTCCAAACAATTAAATATAACTCATCGCTCCAGTATAGCAGCAATACCGTATTTGCTGGCCTGCCATACCACCTTCACTGTTTATTTGCCATGAACGGCATAAATCCGGCGTTGGTACCAGTCCATCCAAACGATGACGCAGCAGTTATCGAAACCTTCCTGGCCGCCGTGCCGCCCGAAAACCGATGAATCTGCCGCAAACGAAAGCGGCATGGAATGCTCTGCCGCTGGCGACAGCGAAATTCGCGATATTACCGCGCCGCTGCCTGAAATCCAGAAACCGCCTGCCAAAGTTCCATGCTAAAACAGACAAACCAGCGCCATTTCTAACGCACCGAACAAATGAACTGCCTGCCAGTACCCACAACATTAGCCGCTCATGAAAATTTTCTTCTGGGTATTGATGATTGTCGATCAGGAATGGATTGTGAAGTCTTCTACGCTTTGTCGGGGCCTTCAAGGTGAATATTTTACTGGGCACCAGGTTGATGAATTTCCTAAGGGAAATTTGAAAAAATTTCTAAGGCATGAAATGAAATGTGGTTGACACAAAATTGCCTTGGCCGATGAATTTGAACGTGATTGCCTAGATAATTTTTGATCAAATTCCAGATGAAAGAATTTCTTCTCAAGCCAGAGTTGAATGAAATATCAAAGTAAAGAGTGTGCCAGGCAAAATGCAAGACAGGTTGAAATTTGGCTAAGGCATGAAGAACTTGAACACAAAGTTGACGATGAACGCTTGAAAGTTGGAGCGTGAAGATCAGGTAAGTAAGGTGAATTTGTGTTATGAAGTGTTCTAATACTCTTCTCCTCGCTTGTTTTACAAGAGGAACGTCGAGGCTAGAGCACGATGACTTGAAGTGGTGAAGCACGATGGTATTACGAGCTTCAGAGGAAGATAAAGTTTGAAGGAAAGTTGCAAGAAATGGCTAAATGTTGGAGTTTCTCCTCAAGAATCCAATGTGCGCCCAACACAGTCAGACGGATGGCAAGCGAAAATGATCTAGTCCAAGACTGAGAGGTCCTTCAAATTCAAGAATGGAAGTTCGAGCAAGGATCAAGAAGAAGATCAAGGGCGGTCGGACTCCAGATTCTACCAAATTCTATTATTCGAGGTGGCAAGCAACCATCAGAATTGGCCGAGTTCGAAGATCAAGAATAGTGTGAACGCGTCTACAAAAGGGAATCTTCTAGAAGATGGTGGACATTATGGCGCATTTATTACCCACTCTCCTCTGTGGCGGTTTTTAGGGCAATATTATTTAGGGCTGAGGTGGCACGATTCTGGCCACTCTATTAATTGTAACCCTGAGCCGTCCGTTGGACTTGGCCAGCTATATAAAGGGGGAGTCCCCCTCATTTGTACCTTCAGTAGAGCTTAGCATGAGACAGTAGAATTAGAGTAGAAGTTAGAATAGAGAAATAACTTAGAAGTAGATTGATAGTGTAGTTGGAGGAGAAGGAAAGTTTTCCTTTGAAAACTTTTGTAAGAAATTGTCGTGTAAAAATTTCATAATAAAAGATCTTTCATTGATGGTGAAATTCATCTTTGTTGTGGATAGCTAGCGAGGTTTCTTCATCCCTTCTACTTCAAGTAGCATAAAGTAGAATAAGTTTCATTTCATGCATGTAGTAGATAGTAATTGTGGAATGTGGTATTTGATCTAAGTAACTTCGTCTATCCATACCACTAGTGTATTTGCTGATGGTGAATGCGCCTTGTGTGGTCAACTGGAATATCATGTACTTAACTTCAATCACAGTTTGAATAATGGTATGCGTCGTTGTGATGGTATCTTTATGTCAAGTGGTGGTTTGAACATCTTTTGTCATCTCCTCTGAAGATTGCACCGACTCCGTGGAGGCTGTCCGATGCGAGGCAAAGCGAAGCCCGGTTTGAAGCTTGTGAAGATTGATCGCCATGTCCCACACATTAGAATAGATTTAGCCTTCTTAACCTTTACACCATTTCATTCAGTACTTTCCGGTTAGAATAGGAAACAAGAACTTCATAGACAAATCTTTCGAGCATTTGAATTCCTTTCTCCGCTGCCGAACAATTCCGTAAGTCCCCTTGAAATACCAGCAAATCACATCAAGCCAAACTGAGCCTATTCGCACTAAAAGAACCTTGGAGTTGAACGCATGAACTTTCTTTGCAATCTTAGCGTGCGGAATACTTTGATCAAGAGAGAATAGGGAAGCCGTTGGCGACTTTATTCTGCGTTGGTGCGGTCACGAAAATCACATCAACAGAATTGGCGCTAGAAGGAGGGCGAGCTTCGAATTGTTCTAGAAGCTAGAAGGAACCAGTATGAGCTTTGGAATTCCAAATCGGAAATATGTTAGATCTCTCTTATATCAAAAAATCCAAAAAAAGTGAAAAGTTGAAAAATTCAAAAAAATGAAAAAATGGAAAACCAAAAAAGAGATTTCTCAATGGATGGGCATGTTTCTTGCTCTCAAGATAGTCTTGTGGATATTGCTCAGATTCATGAAAGATTGAATGCACAGCTGTGGCCCGAGAACTTGTCTAAGTTTGCTTTGCCAGGAAGATGTCGAATTCATGAGACCTCCCAGCACGAAGAAATCAGTTGCCTAACATTCCTCTCAAGGATAGAGCTTGTTCTCCAAGGGAAAATTTTCTTTTGGGATGTCCCCAAGCCAGGAGTATTAGATGTAGAACCTGATGATTATAGCCTTCCAGAAGTTGTGGAGGAAGCCTTCACGAGGTTCATACTTAGGATCCAGAATCAGTTGGAACTTGGCAATGTTTGCTTGAAGGGTGCTTTGCTCCCTCGTTGGTGTCGGATCCACAACGCTCCTCATCCAGAGTTCACTTGTACAACGTGCGAAGGAGCCATCAACTTCGCCAGATGTTGCCTCGGATTACCAGTACTACCATATGGATTCTTCAAAGACAAAGGATGGATTGAATATGCCACACAAACATTTTCAGCACCAAATGAAGAGGATACCTCAACATCATCTAACAACACGGAAAGTAAGTTACAACATGAGGATGTGACTGAGCTTAGGGAGCAAGCAAATGAAGACTGTTCCTACATCATGTTAGAACAAGATGCTATTGGAGCAAAGATCAAAGATGCGATGGGATACATCCAAGGAAGAGAAACCACCCAAGGCATTTGTCAGCGTACAGAAGTGAATGAATGTACTAGATTGCGAGTTATTGAAGATCATCAAGAACCAAGAACAAAGGACTTAGCTCAAAGTAGAGATGATGGGGAAGATTTATTCATTCGAGGAGGAGAACATGAAGAGGGAAGTGATCCTAATACACTTCAAGAAGGAATGCTCCTCGATGAGAAAGTTCAATCATGCATGGACAAGATGGAAGAAATGACAAGCAGCTTAAGGAAACATGATGTGTTTGACGATCAATGGGCTACCAAGATGGAGGCAAAATATGAAATGCGTTTTGCATCAACACTTGATCCATTATTCACAGTCATGGAAGAGTTGCTTGATGAAATTGAAACAAATGAAATACTGCTTGATAAAGAGATGGAAAGTGAAGAGCAATTCAGGTTGGGGCTTGAGCCATTGTTAGGTATTCAAAAGGATTCAGCGCATGAAGTGGTCCAAGTTCCCAAATGCTCTTTCGAATTAATTTCCCACCCCACTCCACCCAGTTTGGATCATTTCAAGGTTTTGAGCGCAAGAGGTATGGTTCACCATCAACTTCGACCCCCTGATGAAGCAATGGACGACAGGCAAGAATTCATGCTAGCGAATGAAGACCACCAGGTTTTATCTTTCCCTGCTATTGGCTACAAAGAATATCATTTTGATTATGGAGATTTAGGAAAGAAAACTTGTTTATGGATTGATCATGGTCCAGATGAGTTGCCACAGTTACTAATCTTTCCTGAAGTTTTGCTTGAGTTTGAGATTTGTCCTTTGAAAGAATATTTTTCTGAGTTTAAAGACAAGTTTGCAAAACTTCGTACTATGACTACTACTTTGTTGTTACTGAACATCCTGAGAAATCATGCTAGGAGTTGTATGTACTTAGGTCATTTGATTGTTGTTCGCTTAAAGTTTTTGTTCTTGTTTAGATTAGGTGTCTTGCTTTCGTAGTTTAGTTGTTGCTTTCAATAAAAGGGGATCCCATTTGTGAGGGGGGTGTTGTGTTGTTTTTGCCACACTCTAGTACAATGTTGACACAATGTTGGTCCATTTCTTAGATAATTATTCAGGAAGTGCTTTAGAATCCGAGGTTATTCTTTTGAGTTTTATCATTTGATTAGGATCTGTACTTGACTCGGAAGGGAATCATCTATTGTGTCTTGACACCAAGTCTCATGATTGCTATATTTTACACACATGATTAATTATTCTAAGTCATTGAGGTTTCTTAGGAGAAGTCTTAGCAAGTGAAAATTTTACGTCTTGCTTCAGCGCCACTACAATTCTCAAACCCATTGGAGGCGTCATTGCCTACCAGCCAATTGAGGAATTGACGGAGAAATCAAATGATGAAAAGAAAAAAAAGGAAAAGAAATATCTGAAAATAATGAGGAAATGAAAAATGAATTATATTGTGAAATATTGGTTTTGGGAACATGCGAGTAACTCCACCGGGCCTATGGATGCCCGGCCGGCAGTGGAGCAATATTCATGAGAATTGTGGCGATAACCTCGTCGGGGCTACGCACGCCTGACTGGCAGCGAGGCAATGTCCAGGATGCTTTTGAAGTTAAGATATTTATTTAACTTGCCGGGACGGATTCTGGGAACTTCAGTGGTCTTTTGAGCTGGAACGAACGCATATGCACACACTTGTAGTCAAAAGATGAGGTGCCTTGATCCAATTTAGGATTTTTCTTCCCTTTTAAGTATATCCCCTAGCCAGTTGATGGGTTGGAAAGAATTGTCCAAGGGTTCTGAGTATGGAATGGGTTTTGTCTTTGAAATGTTCAGGAACATTTATTCGGGTTGGGGCTAATGTTGTGACGTTTTTTCACACATCGCCCCATTGCAAATGGGGACCCCCTAATTTTGGCTTTGCTTTTCATTCGTTTTGTCGTTGTCTCTCTTTTCTACTGTCTATCTTCCCGGGATTGTACCTGTCTGTGAGCTTAAATGTAAGATTTTGGCTAAGTCTAGAAATTAGGGTTTTGAATTTTCCAGCCAACCTGAAGTCAAATGAGGTGAATAAATTGCAAATTGAGCCTAACATTGATGTCAGCACATTTGTGGCAGGTTCCCACAAAAATTTCATTGAATTCTGGCAACTTACTATTTTTAGTAAGTGTGCAATTACGGGCAATTTGTCAACATTCTTGAGATTCCGACAGTCACATTGCGTCCAGAGCATATCAGGCTACTCACAGGTTAAATTTGAACTGAAACGAACAACTTGCTATTTTTAGCAGTTCTGCCTTCGGAGGCAATTTTCAGGACTTAAACGCAGAGTTTTTCAACGCATGTCTGGAAATTCTTTCTGGGTTTTTCGAGACCTTCGCAGTGATGTGACATGCAAAGTATGATGACAACTTTCAGCATTCGGCCTTCCGAGGCCAAAATTAGGGTTTGCATGCAAGATTTCTCAGCGCATGTCGGCATATTCGTTCTGGGTTTTCCAAGAGTTTCGCAACGATGTAACATGCAAATGGAGCTGACCACTTTTCGGAAACTTACTATTTTTAGCCAGTGCGTGCATGTTGAAGATTTTTCTGGGTTTTTCTGGGTTTTTCAAGATTTTTCGGGCAGTGTGACATGCAAGATCATCTGACAGCTGGTTGATCACTTTTCAGGCCGCTTTCTATTTTTAGCAGGTATTACTTGGGCAGCAACTCGACGCTCCAGAACTGCAAGCTGATCATCATGCAACTAAAACGACGTCAAACGGAGCTCATCTGAGCGACATGCATAAAATTAGGGTTTCGAGCTTCAACGCTAAAAATGAGGAGTCAGAGGTCAAAATGTTCAAAACTGAAGTACCCATCACGATCAGCATCCTTTCGGGAGTCTGCTGGCAAAATTTGAAGGCAATCGGAGAACCTGCTATTTTTAGTAGGGCATTTTGGACAAGGGTTA